>NDGN011407892.1:0-25592 GCA_002564285.1 Tympanoctomys barrerae
ATGTGGTATTTTTATACAGTGGAGTATTACTCAGCTATAAAGAATGATAAACTTGAAGCCTTCATATTCAAGTGGATGCCACTTGAAGATAAACTCATAAGTGAAATAAACCAGACCCACATGTGTAAATATCGTATAGTTTTCCTAGTATAAGAATTCAAAAGAAGAAATAAAAATAGAAAGATGTAACACAATTAAAAGGAAAGTGAGAACTTGAGGCTTAGACAATGAAGAGAGGACAAGGAGAAAAGCTAGGAAACATGACAAAGGAAATAATATGTCTTCACACTCATTGATTTTTCATTCTTTTTCATTAAATCTGTTTGAAAACCCTTTATTGAATTTTTTGTAACATTTCTCAACTACATAAATTCTGCTTTCTCTCATGTTTAATTTCTCTTTCATTTATGTATTATTTCTAGATATTAACTTCTGACTGCTTTCTATTATAGCTCATTCAGCTTCTTCAAAGTGACTATGTGCTGAATTAATTCCTAGGCAGTTAGTACCTCTCTATTTCTTCGAGATTGGCTAGTGGTGCTTTGTTTCATGTATTTGTTTTCTGGCTTCCTGCTTTTCATGACTTTTGTAGTATTCTGTGCATGCATGTTTGAAGAGCAGCTATCTCTTGAATTTTTCAACTCTGGATTTTGCTAGGAAATCCCAGTGGTCAGGTAAACAAGGGACTTTTGTAGAATTAGTACTGTGGTCTGCACATAATTTGTTTGATGCTGGTATCTACAGAGCGTTAGCCAAGCAGGCATAGTGACCATTGTACCAGAAGCTATGAATATATATCCTTCTTTTCAGGGCTCACAGATGCTTCTAGATCTGTGGCAAGTGCCTGTACATGCAGTTGTTGGTGGATGTGCCTACTGCTTCGGGCCACATGGAGGTGGCCTGTTGCTGTTGTCTGCTAGCAGGTATGGAGTAAATCCCACAGTACATGGCCTGGCTGCATGCTCAAAAAGGCCTGCTGCCAGTGACTAGGCAAACAAAAGCAATCCTGGATTCTGTGCCTAAATCAAACCCTGCCTTTGCTCTCACTTCCCCCAGTAGGAAAGGACAAAGAAGTCTCACGTGGCACTGTCTATTTCAGTTTGTGTCCTTTATGCACCTGAGGGCATATTTGTTTATGGATAATGATTTAACCAGCATATCTACAGCAGCACAGGAGCTGGAACCTCTCACTCTCTCACCTTGTTTGTGTCAATTTTAAAAGAAATATCAAACCATTGACAAATTTAGGAGTTTTTATGTTTTAAGTTTCTAAATTAAGCCGAATCACTTTATCTCATAATTTCTGTGGCTATATAGCAAGAATTTGATTTTTCATGGTGGTCTCTTTGCTACATCTTGGTAGAGGCTCTATGAAGAAATTTTTTCCTTATTGTAGAGTCGTTAAGGATTTCTAGCTACAATGTATTTGCATTAGTCAGATTTCTCATTGCTGAGAGATAATACCTGGAATGAAGGACTTAAAGGACAAATGGTTTAACATAGCTTATGATCCCAAGAATTTCAATCTGTAGTTTTCTCACTCTAAGGTGGGAACATCATTGTGGAACAAGGGACATAGTGGGGCATAGGAATTACTACTTCATAGGAATAGGAAGCAGCACAGGGAGTTGCCCGTGTTCCCCGGCTGCTACCTGTATATTCAAGGATGAACACCAGGGGGTTCACACATGGGCTAGTACAGAAGTCCTGTGCTTCATCTTTCCAGAAGTCTCCTAGTACAGTCAAGTTCATTGGGAGGCCAATGTACTAGCTGGTTTTTAAATTGAGCACTCTTTTTGTGAAGCTGCTAGTGTACAGTACAGAAATTTCAGCTTTTTCACCATAAACCAGTAGGTATTACAAAAGTTACATACTTGTTGATTTCATAATTTTTCCTCTTGTGTTATAAGCTTTGTTATATTGCTCTAAATAGTCTTTTGACCATTAAAATCCAGGGGTATTAGGCTTTCCCATGAACACATTTATCTTTAAAGTTATATGGAAGATAAATCTTTCTTTCTTTCTTTCTTTCTTTCTTTCTTTCTTTCTTTCTTTCTTTCTTGTTTGTTGGGTATCAAGTTCAGGACCTTGTTCTTGCCAGGCAGGCTGTTATAGCACTAAGCTATCTCCCTGGCCCAAGAAAAATATTTCTTAAAGCTTTTATCATGTTTTTACTAAATGAAAGGTCAATTTAATTGGTGTTTAGCTTATGTAGAAAAACAGACATACTACTGAGTAGCAGTTCATTGGAAGATCTGCACCTGTACATTGTGGGGATACTAGAGTTTATGACTAATAACCCTAAAATTGGTTTCTGAAAAGAACTTTTGAGATCGTTCACAGATTCACACTGCTGTTCATTAATTGATTTGATTTGATTTTCATTTTTTCCAATAGAATGTAGCATACAAATTTAATATTAATAATACAGTTTCTCTTGTTTAATATATACAATTTCAATCCTATAATTGAGTCACCTCATGTCCTCTGTTACAAGGATACTTTAAGTATAAATTTCAATGTAATACTTTATAAACAGAAGAAAATTCTGAATTCAAAGTGTAAGATTTTTCCAAATATGGAAACACTGCATTTGACACATGGTTCTAAATTAATCACGGCACCTGTTGTATTTCTAGGGGAAATTCCATTCAGGATTCTAAAATAAAATTCTATTATATAAAGAATAATCGTGCCAAGAAAAAAGGTCAGAAAATAAACAACAGCAGTTTTCATTTGAAATATAATACTTGAAAATTTAAGCATGAATTTTTTTGTGACATTAATGAGGATAGCGGAACTTAATCTTTTGCTTGTTTACCAAATTCATGTCTATATAAAAATGAATAGTCTGGACTGAAATGACTGATCCTGTTTGATGCTGAGATAGTGCTGGAAAACTGAGACAGTATTTGTTCTTAGGTAATGTCATGTATTACTGCATCTACTACTGTTATCTGTCAGAGTGATTTCTGTAGAAATTATCTGTTATATTTGTTTATTCACATGATAAAAACCAGTGCAAAGAATGGCATTTTGTCTCTATACAGCATAATAGGCATCTTCCGGGCAGTAAGCTACATGTCTCAGCCTACACTCAGGAGGCCAAAGCACTTCTGAGAATTCCAGTTGCTCTAATATCTACAACCATAATTAAAATAGGAGACTACTCCTTTAGCTAGATGGAGCGAGGGATGGTTCCAACGTTCAACACGCAATACTCACAGTAATTTTGTCATACTTTGTTCTACTTCTTTATAACTTGACTTCTTATTAGTGAATTTATATTGATGCTGGCAGATAAATAGTTCTTTAAAAATCAGTGTTAAATCTGTCTTTTAAAGTACACAGTTAAATGATGGGAGGGGGTTTGAAAATAATACGAATAGAGGCAAACTTTCTGAAAAAGCGAACAGCATTTATATTTTATGTGCATATCTAATGTGCCAGTCCTGACTGGAACAAGAGCAATTGAACAAACTAAGTTATTTCGTAGAATATGCAACCGGCCTTTTGAAAAATTGTTCTGACATGTTCACCTTTGCCTCCTGTGGCAAACTCTGAGTTGCCCACGAGGGGGCACTGGATACCCAGGAGCCCACTGTACCTTGACTTTTATACCACAGGCTTTGCCTGGGAGAGACAAGACTTGTTTGGGAAGAGGGTGTGGGAAGACAGCGGACTGGAGGAAGGAGGGAAGAGAAGTAAGCTAGGGGAAACTTCAGTACGTATGTGTTTCAGGTCCCTGTAATGAATATGCTTATTATGTATCAAAGACATATTAAAACAGAAAGAAAAAATAATTTAACCAAACAGAATTTTGTTATTGGAGCACTAACAGGATGTAGAATTAGGAGAAAAGCTAAATAAAAATATTTTAGAGAAAGATTGCTAGAATTGTCTCGGTTTTTGTTCTAGTTCCCAGAGTTCTAAATCGATTTCTCTTTTATTTTCTGGAAGATGAAGTGAACCTCTCTCCAGCTACTAAAATTTAAAAGGCCTACGTAGCATGATAAAAGTGAAAACAATCACAATGAAAGTTGCTTATTCAATTTTAGGTTGATTACAGGTGCATTACAAATTCTTAAGTTGAATTCATAATACATGGAAATTAATGAGTTAAGCAAAATTTTGGTAAAGTTGTCTACAGTGAGTTGGTTTTATTTCTTCTAAATGTAAGGCCATTTATCATAAAAGTAATGGAAATGCTTCCATTACTTCCATATGTATATATACATATTATATATATAATATACACACACACACACACACACAAAATACATTGTAATTTACCAGTAATATAAACAAGATGACAAGCTGAGAATTTTACTCCATGTCATCATAGATATCAAGTAACAGGGCTTCTCTCAGATCCATAAAAAGATCACCTGCAAACTAACAGCCACTCCTTACAAGATAGAATAATGGATAAAATACAGAAAAACCAAGAATTTTTTTTAAAAACCTATTAAACATTATTATGATTTAGAACTTTAATTGGTTTAAAAGAGTTACCCCCAAAATCCTTATGGATTCAGAAACAGGGATTTCAGAAAGTGACTTGAACATAGGACCATTGTTTTCCTCTGTCCCGTCATCCCCCGAGGAGGCCAGCAGCTCCATGGGCTGCTGGGAGGGACCTCCAGGGCTGCAACCTGGAAGGAGGCCTCTTCCTCTCTGATCTACCTTCACTCTGTCTCCCAGGCTATATAGGATGAGCAGGTTTTCTCGGCCACAGAATTACATCATGGCCTTCCTGCCCCGAGCCAGTTTAAGCTATGAATTAAATCCTCCAAACCGCTTCTCCTCTAAGTTATGGTTGTTGAGCATTTTGTCCAACCAATGAGAAGATTATTAAGACGAACATATTAAGAGATAATCAAACTTGTTATTTAATAAAGGATCAAAATTAAAATTACTGCAAGATACCATGCTTTCTAGAAGGGCAAAAATCCAAGAATGTTAAGCCACTCTGTAGACTGCATCAACTCTTAAATTACCTGGGCTCCAAAATAAGGTAATTTGACATATTTACTATGTAAAGCAAGGCATTAATTTTGAACATTAAAAATGTCATTTTTACCCAGAAAATTATAGTTTTAAGAATTTGTCCTACATGATGCATCCCATATGTAGAAAAATGAAATACTAGCTTTTGTTCATTCAGTGTATTCTGCATAAACACAAACTGGGTGGAGAATTCAAAAGCAAATCTGCAGAGGAGTCATTAAAAATAATTTGACATTAGTCTCAAGGAATGTTATACAGCTGTTAAAAAATTTAAAGTCCCTTATGTTCTAATGAAATAGATCTGTCAGAATCATTTCATCAAAAAAAGAAGAGAGAGACTGAAAGCAGTGTGGTCTGTGAACTACTAAAAAAAGAAAGGAAGGAATATTAATTTTTATGCTTATATACTCATAAAAATGTGCAGAAGAATAAAGAAGTTAAAGAAATGTTAGAAGAAATGAAATAAGGCTATTAAAACTATGTCATCAGTCATGTTAGTTTTCATCAAATTCAGCTATGAATTGTGGACATTTGACAAATATTTTGAATAAAGAAAACAAATGTGGATCTTTTCATTTAGGAAGGACATGCTAGGTAGTAAGTATTGCAATAGTGTTTGAAATTTAAAGAGAGATCTAAACTACGGCACCCTCTAGGACCGCACCGCAGCTGGGGAAGGGAGGTCCCACCCACTCAGGGCTGTGGTAATCCAGTGTGGTCTCCGCCAGACCTCAGGGTGGGCAAAGTGCTGTGTGAACTGGAATAGTTTTCTGAATGAGAGATCTGAATTTACACGACTCCTGTCTGATAAGTTTATTTAAATGTGAAACTGCAGGAATCTACAATAATAGCCTCTTGGCTCCCCGGGATGATATGAATAGAGTCTGTAAATATGTGTTTTTCTGTAAACCTTGCAAAGTACAAGTACGTGCCTATGGAATGGTATACTTAAATTTCTATTTTAGAGAACATACTAAACTTTATAGGAGATTGTAGAGAAAATAGTAAGGAAGAAATAAACATCTCTGTGATGACCAAATAAATTCCTTGGTTAATCTGAAAAGAAAAGGTCTCTTAAGAAAGCTCAGTATTTTTCTGTGACTGTCCAGAAATATGCAAGTATATTTACAGAACACCAATATCAATGCTCTTAAGTAACTCACTTCAAGCCACTGTCAGGTTGAGCACCACTCTATCCTGAAGAAATGACAACAAATGAAATGTTTAAAGGTCTGCATAGTGGTTTGTGTTTTCATGATAATTGATTAGGTAGGTTACCAAGAGAATTATCACATTTTCTTGTTAAATGTTACATTATTACAAGTACTCTTTTATGAGGGGTGATCTACAAATACAATGGATGTTTAAATGTTTAAAACAGATTGATCACAGCAAAACATTCTATTAATCTCCTTGAATTCTTCCCTTGCTTCCAACCCTGTTTTCCCATCTTTCCTGCCACTTTCTGAGGCAGTTCAGGTAACCTTCTTAGAAGTGTCTTCAGGTCAACAATCACATCACGATCTTGAATCAATTCATAATGTTTATCTTTCCTAGTCACTTGGCCTTAAGGGATAGCTGGAAGTCACACAGTACCTGACTTGGCAAATGAGGTGAATGCTTCTATGGCCTGCTTTTCCATTAGACGACATTTGGCAGCAGCACCCGCCATGTTTAATCACAGTTCGCAAAGACACACACAAAAAAGACTCCAGAAGTGCTTCAGCAAGTGGCAAAAATTATGGGATAATTGTGTCAGAGGCAGGAGGTTTTGAGGGAAGGGCCGGAGAGATAGCTTAGCGGTCTAAAGTTCCTGCTTAGGCAAGCTTAGGCAGGTGCAGGGGACAGCCATTCAATTCCTTTCACAGCATGCAAGCCATCCCCACCCACAGGGCAGCCTGGGCCAGCCATATTTAAAAAAAAAATTAAAAATGAGAGATTTTGAGGGAATTAATGGCAATATGTCTTTTACTCTACTTTTTTTCATTTAAGCACACACTACATTTATTGATCAATCTTGTACTCTGCGACAATGGATATGATGGCAGAATCAAGCTTCTGCCATATTTCTTCCAAAGGATTAAAAAAAAAAAAGCTTCATTCTCTTGGGCTGCTCTTCTCAATATATTTTATTAGATGTTACAAACATTATACACCAAAGAAATAGATGTTAAGATTATGTGAACAATTATGATTAGCACTGAGATTATAAGCATTTTTTTTTAAGGAATTAGACCAATGAATACATTTGACCTTTTTAGCTTTGGGAAAATGTCTTCTGAATTCTTCTTGAGAGTACATTGTTTAAGTTACTATTTTTTTATTTTAAAGAAAAANTTTAAGTTACTATTTTTTTTATTTTAAAGAAAAAAGTGGTTACTATACTACATATTGTTATTTTCAAAGTAGTTTCTCATATTACAAGATATAGGAATGGAAAGTTGATCAAACAGTATAGGCATAAACCTTTTTCATCAATAAAAGAATACCAATTAATAGCATAACTTTTTTTTTAATCTTTGACTTATGTATTTATTTTGTAAAAGATCTTTACGATGTAGCTCAGACTCATAGTGGTCTTCCTGGCTCAATCTCCCCAGCAGTGAGATTACAGGCATGTGCCACGCCCAGTTTCAGTAGCCCGCCACACTATGCTGTATGCAGCACTGAGGATCAAACACGGGTCATTGCACTTGCCAGACAGGCCCTTAGACCACCAAGCTACCTCCCCAGCACCAGCTGCATAACTATCTTAACTAATATATATATATATATATATATGTGCTTTTATATTGTGCTATATATATATTGTGCTTTTTGTTTTTAAAAAAAAACCTGTTTTGTGAAGATTACATACATATGTGATAGAAGGTAGGTAAAACAAATTAGATAAAATGCAACAAAATTGACCCAAAATTTCAATACATAATGTCCCAAAGTTTTATTCATGAACTCACAAGACAAACCTTCCGAGTAATGGACTTATTTGAAAAAAACAAAAAATATACCTTGGAACTGGAAACAGCAGAAGAAGAGAATATTCCAAAATTTCTTCCATGTGTAAAGCTACAGTGTTATGTTTTATAACATATTTGCTGTGTGTACAGGATAATAAACCTAACGATACTTTTTTTCCTCTCATTTGGTGTGGAGGACAGCTACAGAACTTAATCAATAAGATCTCCTTCCAAGGAGGGGCACAGACAGACAACTGTCAAGTATAAATGTAAGTCTACCTATTTGTGTATTATCTTTTTTAGCGTGACTGCCTGAATGAACAGGTGAAATAGCTTTGGCTGACACCGTGTGTGGTGGGAAAATTCCTCAGGTTACAGGTCCTCACACCTTCTTTCCTACTCTGTAAGTGCAGGAGTATGTAACTGTAGCAGGATAACCTGCTAACTTGAAGCCACTGTCCAATCACAAACTCCACAGAGCCTAATTTAGCTACATGCTGCAAACATTTACTGACTTGCTCTGTTGTAAATGCGTTGTGGCATTCTCCAACATGACCTCATCATGTAAACAAAAGAGAGCAGTATTCAGGAAGAAAAAGCACCGGGAAAATTTAGGGAACAAAACCAGTCCTATCAGAGAAAATTAATTCAGCCAGTGGAGTTATCTTTTTTCTTAAGGCTTTTGAACTAAATAAAATAGAATATATTTTAAGGAAATGAGAGGTCATCCCTTGAAAGTTAAATAAATAATGTCTATGTTTATGGTAAAAAGGCAGTTCAGTAGTATATTTCAATTTTGAAAATGTTAGCTTATTTTCTAACAGGAGAACAAATGCATATGTACAAATATCAACAGTGTAGTTCAACAGGAGATCATGAATTGAGGCGTATTTTCACCCAGAACATAAATTAAATCTTCTGAATTTGAATAAGCATAAAATAAAGTTGTTGAAAAGATGATTATTCACCTTCAACAGTGTCCATCGTGTTCATCTTGAATTGTCAGTGTCTCTACAGATAGAAATTATTGTTATTGACAGTAACATTAATGCGCTCCTCCATAAAAAACGCAATATCTCTTTCTAAATTATGTATCAGTATATTTGTCAGACATAATGAATCTATCTGTGGCTAGTGTTGGTACACATATGTATGCACCCCCTTCTCTTCTCTGCTCTGTCTCCTTGCATTCCCAGACTGCGCTTGGCCTCCACAAAGACAGTCTCTCTGATTCACAAGGTTCTATACAGCTATTCATGCAGTAAAGTTCAGGGTAGTTATATGTTTCCTCTATATGTGTTCATTGATCCACTTTTTCTCTTTCATAAAAATTAATTTTGCCATTCTCCAAGAACAATTCCATACAGTGGCTGTTTTCTTAGAAAGCTAAGCTCTGAATTCACTATATATACCTGATTTAAATCCTCCTTTTATTTTTTTTTCTTTTTTATTAACTAGAGAGGGTAACTCTGAATGTCTTTTCAAGTGTCGGTAGCAGTGTTCTAAAGCACTGGAATTTTCTACAATAGCAGAGGCTGGAAAGAATCTTAGCTATAATTTATCAATAAGACAGTCATTGGCAAAAAGTCAGAGTTTTTATAAAGGACACTGTGCATAAAAATTGGGTTGGAAGGGAATGGAAAAAAGCAAAAAACACCGAGACTATCGTGTCCATAAAGTTCAATCTGCATGGTATGTTTGAAATAAAAATATCGACTGATATTCATAATCTTTTTCTGAGTACACATTTTTGAAAGTTTTGAAGGCATCCTTTTCGTAGCAATTTATAAAGTTAACTGTGAAGTAGCGCTTCTCTCTCTCTCTCTCTCTCTCTCTCTCTCTCTCTTTCCATGAGAAAGCTCCTTTGTACACACAAAATTGCAGTGGCTAAAAATGGTTAAATAAATTTAGTAAAGTTCTTCCATCTGAATCTATCTATCTATCTATCTATCTATCTATCTATCTATCTATCTGTAGGTAGTATAGAGTCTCACAATGCAGCTTGGACTCGTAGCGACTGTCCTATTTTCAGCCTGCCTAGTACTGGGATGACAGGCATGCACCACCACACCCAGGCCCAGAGGCCAGCGGGAGTGCCTTCGCAGGAGGGCTGGTGCAGCATGTGGATCGAGAGATCTCACCCCAGTTCCTGCACTTGCCTAATCAGGTCTTAGGTCCACTGCTGGCCCTTTGAACTTATAATGATATTTCCAAAACCTACGGTTGACTCATGAAGGATTCTCCCACTACCCTTTCTTTTATCTCTTATTCAGTTTTCTGTATAACAACTGAACTCCACAGGGATCCCTTAAAGTATTCTAAATATTTTTCCACTGAACTTGTAGGCGGAACCTACTGTACTCTAAGCAAACGATCGAAGACTGATCCCTGAGGAATCCGTAGAGAAAGTGTAAAGACAAATCTGCCAGGAAATAATTGTAATAGATTGAGCATATACTCCAAAATGCATGTGTTGAAAATGTAGTTTTCAATGTAACAATATTAAAAAATGAGGCCTTTCAGAGCCAACGAGGTCATGAAGTCTGTGCCCTCATAAGTGGAATAATACTATTAGCAAAGGAGGTTAGTTATAATGTGGTCCTTGAGTTGACTCTCTACTCTCTCTGGCTGTACTTCTGTGATGAGAAGACACAGGAAGAAGCGGCCCTGCAAACACCAGCTCCTTACTTGCCCATTTCCCAGTGACTGGAAAAGGAAAATATAATTTTGTACTCACTGTCAATTACACTCTCAGCAGTGCTACAGAATCACAAAGCTGTAGTCCATAATAATAGTGGGTTATTCATAGGACTGGCAATTTAGAAGTTGTTGACTTGAGCCTTTTGCGGCTCAGAATATTAATATGGCTTTATGGACTATTGGGCTATATTGGATTACTTTGTTGACTTCATGTGAGTACCTACAATATTTAAATGGCAAGGGAATACCCATCTTTGACAAAACTAAACAAAAACATGGGATACAAATGTAGGCAATTTTGTATATGTATATAAAAAATAGTTAAGATAGATGCACAGCTGCTTTCTCTTAATTCAATGAGAAGAAAGATTGGTGCTAATAGTGTTTGGATGGGATATCATATGTGCATCTTCATAGCAGTACAAGATGCAGACATGATATGAATAACCATTATGAATAACTACTATGAATAACACTATGAAGACAACAATATGTAATGGGTTAAGTATTGAAACTGTCCTATTAATCGGTTTTGAAACTGTCTAATTGCTATTTTTCTCTCAATAAAATTAATTAAAAAAGAAAAGAATGAGGTTAATAAAAGTATATAGTCATGAAAAAAAAGAATCACAAAGTTAGGTAAGACAACTCTATATGTGTCATCTCTGAGAGCTAATGTGGTAGTAAGCATTTTTCAGTCTTTTTAATCAGAAAAAAATGGAAGTTAAGTAACATTGAATATTTATATGCATTGCACGCAAGAATGCATGCTTAGAATAGTTTATTGCATACAGACTATGTTTAAATAACACAGATCTACAGAAAACATAAGAAAAATCAAGTGAAATAAGTGATAAAATAAGACTGGGAGAGGAAATAAAATAGTTAATATGTTGGGGTCCTAATGGGGTGCTAATTTAACGGCTTTAATATTGAAGTGAAGTAGACTGCAACAGTAGGAGAGCTTACCTAGTCTGCATTCTTCTCACCCTGAAGAAGCCGCTTCTGGTTGCTACAGATTTTCCTGTGTTTTCAACTTTTTCTTTAGAAGGGAGGATAAATACTGTTCTTCTTACCTTGAACTTGAAGTAGAAGTCATAGCAGATTTCCTTTCAACTTGTGATGTTCATACATAATTTTTCCACTTTAAAAGAAAAGAGATTGATTAAAATTTTCAATAATGTTAAATATCCCAGTTACTACCATTGGGATTTGCCATATTGCTTTTTTCATTTCAGCGAAGTTTTCTCTAAAGATAAAATACTATACATCAGATTAGTAGTCATTAAAAAAAGATTAATGGTTATTGAATAGGTCTTTATAAAGATAATATTCAAAGGATTATTAAACAAACAAAAATACTAATTGTCCTTAATCATGAAGGGAATGCAAATTAAAGCTGCACTAACAAGGAATGATGTGTCTTAGTTACCTTCTTATGAGTAGAATAAAAAGTATGACACTAACAAGCTGATGGAGGAAAGTTTAATTTAGTTCATATTTTGTGGAGTTTTCTGTCTATAGCTGGTTGGCTCCAACACAGAGCAACACAACAAAGAAACATGGCAGGGGAGAAACAGTTCATGTTGCAGTAAACAGGAAGCAATGAGCCTCCTTTCTTTCCCTTCTTATTTCACTTACCATAAGAGCCTATTGGTTAGTGGCACCCATGCTAAAAGTGTCTTCCCTCTTCAGTAAATTAATCAGCCAGCACCAGAAGTATGTTAAACCAATCCGTGCGCATAACAATAATCGTCTCCCAAAAGTCCCACCTACTAGTGAGAAGCTTTTGGGGGAATCTAAATATAAACTCTAACACCACAAGAATGTGGAAATGTAAAAGTTTGATGATATCATGTATTCTGAAAACTGTGTAGCAACTGGAATTGTCACGATCTTCTCTTGAGGAATAAATTGTATCACTGAATTGGTTTATAAAATTTACAAATTTTGTCCCTCTGGAGAGAGATCTGTGTATGTGTTAGTTTGTTTTCCTGTCAGTGGGACACAATATGAAACACTCACAACTTAAAGGAGAAATTCAATTTGGCTTATATTTTCAGGGATGTACTCGATACTTGGCTATCTCTAGGACAGAAATATACAGAAGGGTATAATAGAGTAAATATGTTTATCATGGCAACTGTGTAGCAAACCAAAACAGCCCCAAATTAAGAACACAATGGAAATGTAAAACAGCAAAAGTCTTGCCCACTGAGACATACACAGAGATTGCTTTATGAATCCCCTGGGAATTTCACAATCCTGTCAAGTTGATGTATCACCAACTATGATCACCAGATAAATATTTACCACTATGCAAAAAGCAAAATATAAATATGTATACAAAAATAAATATCCATGAACATTTCACAGAAAACTACATAAGATTGCCAAATACTGTAATAGATCTAAGTATTCACTAGCATTTTAATTTTTTTAACATTTTAATTTTTGAATCAATTAATTAATAGTAACACCAAGTACATTGAAATTCTGTGACACAGTGAAAATGAGCAAACTATTTTTATTAAAAATAACACACCTATTTTCAAGATATAAATAAACTAGTGAAAAACTAGATATAACTTTTAATTAGATGAAATTTGACAACAAGAAAAGAAAAACTATGCTTTATTCAGGAAGTTTAAGAGAAAATTTCAAAAACATTATTATATTGCCTTCAATATTCCATTATGAAGTTTGGATTTTTTCTTTTTCTTTTTTAAAAACTTTATGTATTCGATACAGCATCTCACTATGCATCTTGGACTAGTAGTGATCCTCCTGTTTCAGGCTCCCCGACCCTGGGATTACAGGTGTGAGCCTCCATGCTTGGTCTTGGTGGCCCGCTTGGCATGCTCAGGGTGGGGATGTGCAGGGCATTCAGTACTGAGGATCAAACCCAGGTCCTTGCTATTGCCTAGGCAGGTGCTTAGTCTGCTAAGCTATCTCCAAGGGCCTGAAGTTTTTCATAAGAATGAACAAAGGGAGATTTCTGAAGATTCCAATTCTTAAGAATTGTATGGCCCAATGCAGCAATGATTACACAAATGTGTTCTGTTTATGAAAATTTAATGAGATTGTCATGTAAAGTTCAAACACACTTGTAGACATATTTCATGAACTAAAATTATAATAAAATGCAGTTAATAGACAAAAATTATCTTCTACTTTCTATATACATTACTAATTTTCTGTATTTGCAATTAGTGATTTCCCTGTAAATCGTATTTCTGGTATACATTGACATATATATATATATATATATATATATATATATATATATATATATTCCAATGTAATGTGTACTGCTACTTGGATTTTAAATAAATTTATATGATAAGAAGAAACTTTTGTATAATTTACAAATGTTTTATTCAACATATTTTGAAATTTATTCATATGCATATGTGTATACATTCTTTATTCATTTTAATAACTGCATGGTTTGTCATTACAAAAATATATTTAAATTGAAACATGTCTGCAAAAACATATTTATCTATTCTCTTATTCCAAATATTCAGGTTGCTTTTACTGTTTCCTTCTTACTACAGTATTATAATGAATATCTTGAACATGAATAATTGCAGATTCTTCATAGTAAATGCAATTATATAGAAATCCTGGGCTATAGCCTGGGTGTTTTTAATTTTCCGACTTTGAAAATTTGTCTCTAAAGATAGAATTTCAAAACAGATTTTATAAAACAAATTACAATGCTTTGCAACCCCTACTGTCTCATATATGGAAGCTCATTCTTCAAAATGTTGTCCTTACGTAAATTTTGAACATATAAAGCATAATTTCCTAGGTGGGTAGTGAATAGTTCATTGATTGTGAGGCAATGGTTGCTGTTATTCTCCAATTGTTGGCCCTTTACTGCCAAGGGACCAGATCCCCAGATTAATAATAAATGAAAAAAATGAAAAACAAATCAATGAATAACCCTTCTCTAAGCATGTTTTTTGGGTTCTCAGAACAAATATATCCCAGAACACATGATGAAAAAGAACACTTGCTTTCTTTGCCTGATTTCCCATTGAATCATTGCAAAGTATACATCTGTATTGCCTTATTCCTGAGCCATTAAATATCTTCTATAGTTGTTTCCCCAATAACTGAAACTCGGCTATTGTTATGTTCTCTCTTGTGTAATAATTTAGTTGTGGCAATTTTTTTGCTAGCTCCTCTTTTCAGTTCAGACGCTATACAAGTCGTCAGCTCAGTTGGGAAATTGGAACTGAGGTATATGGACACACCTCTTGATATGAGTAGAGAATGAGGAGGTATTCCTGTCCTCCATAAATGTTCACCAGCGGGGGACCTCAGCAGAAGATCATTTCAGTGGGCAAGTGGCTTGGCGATGAGCGTATATGAATGGCATTTAAGCAGCTTTGGGAGGACATTCAAGCTCTAAACCATAATGACCTGCCCCTGCCTCTCAAATGACTCATGCCCATCTCTTTGTGCAAAATCTATTTGGTTCATTTAAAAAAAATCTATCACATTTTAACCATCTCAGTATTCCTTGCGACTCAAGGAAAGCTCTGAGGTGTGAAAACGTATAAAATTAAAACAAAAATACTGCATAAGTTAAGCACTCCTACTTTTAAAAGGAGATTTGAGGAACAGAAATGAACAGTATGAAAACCAATAGGGCCGACATTAAATCCTGTATTACAATACACAAGACCTGGGGCAAGTTGTCACAGGATGACCTCCAAATAGAGTGATTCCCCAACCTTACAATGTTGAAAATTGTGGCCCCAAAGGTTTCTTGCTTGGGGTGGCTTTACGCACTGCTTCAGCCTTCCTGTGACTGTGCTCTGTGTTAATGGATTCCTCAACTTCCTAGGGTCTCCACCACACATCTGGCTTTACGCTGACAGAATCATGCTCTACACTCTTCTAGCGCAGTTGGTGGGCTCATGAGCCTTCTTCAGAAATCACAGTGGAAGCATTTCTGACTCCAAAATTGCTGGAGTCCATATATGTATAAAATGAGCATAATGTGGATACTGCTAGTGTCTGCTGCTGGCTCAAGCAGAAGATAGCCTTCCTCAGACCATATCTGTTGAAGACTCCAAGTATCAAGATGACAGAGCATTGTAAAGGAATCCCAAGAGAACAGTTCCTTAGGACTTTCTTCTCAAGCTGTTTCCTTAGACCCTCTTGTTAGAGCAAAGTTTTTCATTTTTGTGCCTCTGAGCTTGTGAAGGGCAGAGACTTCCTGGTTCCTAAAATGATCTCAAAGCATCTTTCCTATAGTCCTGTTGCAAAATACTTGGCTTATTTTTAATGCTAATCTTGTTAGCAGTAAGGGTCTCCAAGACACCAACTTTTCAGGCTCCTCGTTTCTGTTGCAGCTGCAAATGTCTTTTATCTTTTGGCTCGGATATTAGCTCCTGATTTTCACTGAAAATCTGGTAAAAAATGTCCAACAATGCCTGTATCATAAACTGAATGTTGTGCTGCTTTGAAATTTTCTCTGCCAAATCAATTAGTCCCCTGTTCTTAATCTCATTTTCCTCTGAAATGTCAGCTCATGAGCAAAATTTTTGACCAGAGTGTAACACACATGGTCTTAAAGTCTAACTGCCAATGGAGTCCTACTTCTCAACTTAAGCCCCCTTAGCCTAGTCTTTCCTGTCTAAATTTCTATGAGCATTCTGGCTTTCTGAGTTCTGCCATGAACCACCTATTAAGCTTTGGTTGCAGCCTTTTTGGGCTTGTCTAGCCAAGATCTCTGGAACTCTCTAAACTTCTCTCACAAACCAATTCCAAAGGCTTCTAAACCTCACAATCAGGCACTGTTACATTATGGACTTCTCTGGTCCCCAAACCTGCCACAGTCAGTTTCTAATTCTTAGGGTAAAATACCTGAGCAGCACAATTTAAAGAATAGAATGTTTATGTTGGACATAGATATTTTTGAAGAGAAAAATATCCTCAAGATAATAAATGATTTTAAGGTATCTAGATATTTCTACTATTTTTATACAATTATTTGTTTATGTATTTAATTTTTTTGTGGAATTAAAGATTGAGCTCAGGCCCTTGTGCTTGCCAGGCAAGCACTTATTCTACTGAGCCATGTCCCTGGTCTCATATTTTTTATACAATTTTATAAAAAATTTCAAAGAAGAATATTTTCAAACAATGGAGTCAGTGCATCTTTTTGTTTTTTTTCCAGAATATAAGATAAATCATGCTAAATAAAATAATTTTAAAATTTGTAAATATTTCTGTTATATATATATATATATGAATGCTTATATTTCCAATATATCATCTATAGGATACCTCTATATCATATATATTATATATTGCAAATATATACATATATCATACCATTTTTGCATATATTGCACAAATGCATACATATACACAGATGTACAAATTGCTACATATATAATACATGTTCATCATATTTGTATCTTTATTCATTTTCCACAGAAGTTAATAATATAACATCTTCTATAAATATTCATTTTTCTATTGCATCACTTTCTAGGAGTTTAAATGTATGCATAGTTCTTATTATTTTTGTAAATCTGGTAAAAATGTAAGATTTTTCATTATTAATTCTTCTATCCTCTAGATTCCTTTTAAATTCTTATCTTATCATATATTGTCAAATTATTAATTACTCTGCTCATCAGACAATCTTTGTTACCTGACATTTTAGTCTTAAGGTCCTATGCTGCTCCTAAGGCATATGTCAAACTTGTAGCCAGGGAACATTGGCAAAATCAAGTATGTTGGTTTTTGTAGCATCTATCTTGCCTGGGACAGCATTGAGACATCTCAAAGAGTCATCCCCAAAAAGCCAATAGTGTGTAGTTAGCAGTATTCTGCTTTTCACTGGTCTTTTCCATACTTGAGTTAATCCTTCCTTCCCATGAGTGCTATTTTTTGGGGAAAAAATAACTCCTTATTTCATCTTTAGGTTTTGAAGTTCTTATCAAGTTTAGTTCTTTGCTTAGTGTAATATCTTATAAATTAGGTGAAAAATCATTGACAAAATTATGGCTAAAATATTGAAAAGAGGCTCTAAAGTATTAAACACATCAAAATAGATAATCTTTTCTCATTTATGATCCACAAAATATTTATGTAAGTTGTTTCGATATATATTATATAGTTTGTTTGTTTATTTCCATGTCTTGAAAAGTCTCAGAGGTTCCTAGTAAGGAAGTTCAAGACTTTAATGCTTTCAGACAGAAAAAAGTTTCTTTTGTTTCAATGTTAAGGTTTGCTGTTGCCTTTTATGTTTGTCACATAAAAAGGATGTTATTTCATGCCCACTAGTATTATATATTTGAAAGAAATACCACGTGCATTTATTGTGCTGCTTCTGGGAACATCGAGGGACCAGAAAAGCTTTCCCTCTTCTCTCTAATCCGATTCGCCTTCATTGCTTGCTGTACTTTAACTTCATGAACGATAGTTTTTCAAATAAACTGTGTCTATTCCTCTACAAAGAGACTCATATAATTCCATCGGAAAAGTATAAAAACAGAATTCTTTCCTTTTCACAACTCATAGGATTTAAAGTAACCAGGGAAGGAACTTTTTAGAGCTTTTACTAATACTGTCCATTCCATTCTCATTTCAAACACTGAAAATAAACATGATGACAAAAAAACTGTGTATTTTAGATGCTATCGGGACTCAAACCTTGGGTCTTTCATGTGCTCAGCAATCAGTCCATCCTCAGACTCAGATGAACAATAGGACAGTCCTAGATCATGATTTATTATAATGTATATTGTTGTCATATAATTTGAGCTTGATATTTATCTTTTCTTATGATGACAGCACATGCATTTAAATGATGGATCAGGGGCCGTGGAGATGGCTCAGTGGAACAAGCACTTCCCTGGCAAGTGCAAGGACCTGAGTTCAGTTCCTGGTTCTGCCAAAAACAAAAACAAAAGATAGATCGTTTAAAATGTGCTTTACATTAGTCAAGGATAGTAGAAAAGTTCTTAAAGCACATTTATTTCTTAAATGTGTAGCTATGGCTTCAGCCTACATGAGTTTGATTATAGTTCTACCCAATCTTTTAACAGTGGTATTTTGCTTTCTCGCACAGGAGGAGGAAAATGAAGAAACTGCTGATATATAATCAAAATAGGAAAAAAGTGTAAAAGTAATGGTAACATTACTCACTAATCTGACAAACTGAGCACGCAAAGACAAATGTAACACAGTTAAGTTTAAATTATTTTAAGAAGGGTGTATAAAAGTTATGTTTTTCAGATAATAACACAGAATAATTTAACTTTAAATCTACTTACATTCATATTCCAAAGATAAATCTACCAACTTGCCTGCAACCTGTCCTATTTAGTAAGTCATACCAATCAATGCCAGCCCTCCCTTGTGAGGTAATTTTGAAACTATGAAAAGTTAGTGCTCTGCCTTACAGGGGTAATGAGGACAACTTCATGTGATTCTCAATATTTCCAGGTGTTATTTATGTAGAACTTTCAGGATGAAAAGAAATAGAACTAGCAGAAATAATCTAAGAGTTATAAGCCAAGCAATATGCACTATAAATTTTTTGTCATTTTAAAGATAATAAAAGCTTAAAGAAACAAAAATGACACAGAATTTCAAAACAAGGTCATAAGAAATTAAAAATGGTTGTTATATTGCATACTAGAAACTTTTTTAAAGCAAAGGAAAATGTCTAGAAGTTTCATACACTGTTTCTTCTCAAGCTACTAGCCAAGGGATAAACTCTTAATGGATGGAAATTTTAAAAAGGTAATTATATAGGAGAAAGAATATGAAGAGGATAAAGAAGATATAAAAGTGAAAACTATTAATGCAACTTAATATTTATTTATTAAATAGTAACTTTTACAAATATTTATTATCATTTCATCATCAAACACAAAACATAAATCTTATAAAAATTAAATACAAAATAGAGATGTTTAGGCACTTTCTTTAAAGGGGAAGGGAAGCAGAAATGCATTGGTATCGTTGTTCCACAAATTATTAAGGAATGCATAATCATGTTGTCTGAAAACAAAGATTAAACAATTTTTTTTACATATTCATTTGGTATGGTGTCCAGCTATACAGTTTATACTCAAGCAATCCTCATGTCTCAGCTCCCCAGGGCTGGGATTATAGACATGCAGCACCTTCCCTGGTATGGGGTACGCACAGGACACATAGAGGCAGGACCAGCTAGGCGTGTAGTGCTGGGAATCGAACCTGTATCCCCTTGTGCTTGCCAAGGAGGGACTTAGACTGCTGAGCTATCTCTCCAACCCTGAGCAATTTTCTTTATTCAAGCTATTTCAAAATAATCATGTCTACCAATGGAAGATATGATTAAATACCTCTCAATCTCCAATATTTAGTAATTAAAATTAAAATCATGCTCAGGTATGTTGGTGCATGCCTGTTTTCCCAGTGCTAGGAGTTTAAGGCAGGAAGATCTCTATGAGTTCAAGGTCAGCCTGGGCTACAAAGTAAATTCAAGACCAGCTGACTTGCATAGTGAAACCCTGTCTCAAAAAGACAAAAAATAATCAGAATCACATTAGGTTAGAATCAAGGTTGGACTACAGTTGCTGTGGTGGGTTGTCAACTGTTGGTCAACTGGTTAAACCCAGCTGAACGGAAATTGTTCAGGTGTTGGGTATGGGAGGCCCACCTGAGAATTATTGTCAGCAGCATATGAACCAGAATTAGAGAGGCTGTAGAGAGGCCATTATGGAAGTTGTAGAAGCTGTTGGGGAGCTGTTGAAAGCTGCTGGTTCTCTCAGGTTTTTCTACTGGCTTTCCTGGTGGACTTGGTTGTTCTCATTAGAAGAGGAGCTCTGGACCTCATGTTGCTGAGAACAACTGCGGTTCACCTAGCGGGAACTCTGATCCTCACTGTGAGCACTGTTTCCCGGATGTTGAGGAGAAGATGTTGTGGCCCCTTCTCAGGCCCCTGGAAACGCTTGTCGTGTTGACTTTCCTGATGGGAACTCAGTTGTCTCCATCTTTGGAGGTTCTCAGAACCTCACTGTTGCCAAGGAGGACTGTGTTACTTTTGGGAGGAGCTCTGCTCCTTGCCTACAGCTTTGCTTCCTGGCTCCAGTGCAGATCCTTCAGCCTGTCTGCACAGATCCTTCGTTCCACTGGCACAGACTTTCTAATTTCCACCACTCACTGTTGGGCCTTCCCAGTGCAGATCTGTGATGCAAGCCTGTGTGAGTAGTTGTTGTGGGCTCCAGGTCTCTAATTAGACTTGCGGAGGGCATTGTTATGGGCTCTACATCCTCAGCTGGACTCATGTAGGATGTTAGGGTCCATGCATTCAGCTGGATTCTTTGATCTTTGGTTTGTGGACAGCTTCCCTGCACTCTTTGTATATAATTCTTTACTTGAATAATTAAAAAATAATCTTATAAAATATATCCTGTATTGTACTATACCCCTTGCAAAACGCCCAAACTAGGACAACTGCCATTAAAATTTTTAGTATGCAAAAGCATTGTAATTTTATTTGAATATAAAAATATAATGAGTGCCTGCCTGGCAAGTGGAAGTTACTGAGTTCAACCTCTGATACGAAAAAAGGCATACATTATGTGCAAAATATCCTGAGGCCTTTTGTAATCCAGAGCATCATGATAAGGCTAAACTTCTGCTAATGGTCATATTACAGCTAGTGCTATTACTCCTACCACCTCAACAACCAAAATCAAAATGTTATTTTATGCTACTTACATGTTATATGTTATATGATTTATGCTAAACTTTACACATATGAGAATCAAAAAATAATAAGTATTTTGACTAATATTTTAGAGTAAAGAGATCAAAGCTCTAAAGTATCAAATTTTTCAGAAAACATAGATGCTATGAGGCAATCCAAAAGTAGGAGCCAATTAATCCTTCTATAAATTCTATGCTGCTTATCATTGCTGTTTCTCTATTCATGTCACTTCAATTTGAATTTGAAATTTTTATGTATAACTTTGTATACATTTACATAGTTATTCAGAACTTTTCATTTTTTCCTTCTATAATTTTTTTTCTTTCTTTATTGGTTCAATGCAGTTGAAATGACAACAAGGACTTAGAAGTTGACAATATGTATCAGATTAATTTAGACAGCTACTATAGTTGGTGGATAATTAACTATAAATTACTCACATTTTAAATAAAAGAACCCCCAAATAAAAAGCAAATGTTGCTTAATTTTGCTTTTCTTTTTTTCCCTTTCCACATCATTTTCATTCTGCACATTTCTCTTGATGTCAAGAATCTAAGGAAGGCGTTTCTTTCGAAACATGAGGGAAGAACTCTGAAGGTTGCCCAATTATAAGAATAAGTCCATATA
Organism: Tympanoctomys barrerae; assembly: GCA_002564285.1. NCBI lineage: Eukaryota > Metazoa > Chordata > Mammalia > Rodentia > Octodontidae > Tympanoctomys > Tympanoctomys barrerae. Next base: position 22,033 of record NDGN011407892.1, read on the forward strand.
AAAAAAGTGTGCAGAAAGATGATGAGCTATGTAGAAATAACCACTAACGTAAGTGCAAGTTTACAGAAAATACTAATGCACCAGCTATGAAATGACCAAGTAAACATGTCTGGGAAGCATCAGAATAAAATACGCATGTTTTGCTTACTTTGGCTTTAAGATCTGCTACCTGCAATAGTAGACTTGTGGGTACCTAGCCAAGTACCAAAGAGCTGCTGACTGCAGTATTAAGTTTACAAAATGAACTATGCCCCTGGAACTGGCTGGACGAGGGCTCTAAGAAGTTTATTTTACAGATACAGTTGTTGGTGTGAAGAGACAGCATCTTAAACTCTACAAGGAAATTTTTGCAGAATCCAGTTTATTTTGAAAACTTCAACAGTCATTTTTGTGGTTAAAAAAATTACATTAGGGTAAAATTAAGTGCAGCTTAAGTGTATAGTTTCTGCTGTGTTCACTAAAGAGGTCTAGGATACATAGCAACAAAATAGCAAGAAAAATAAAGACATACAGGGCCAGCCAAAGAGCTCAGCAGATTAAAGCACCTGCTTAGGCAGACACAGGGGATCTAGCCTCCTGCCCTCTGTGTTGGCCCCACCCTCAGGGCACACTGAGAAGGTGATTGACACTGGGTGTGGTGGCACATGCCTGTAATCCTAGCACTTGGGAGATTTTAAATAGGAGGACCACTACAAGTCTGATCTATGTAGTGAGACCCTTTAGACTGTATACTAAATACAAAATAAATAAATAAATAAACACATACAGATATTGGATTCTAAAAGCCATTCATTTCTAGGTTTCCACCATGTCTGACAGGAGCATTCTAGAGTTAAGTAGAGAAAGAACACATGAGCCTGTACTGTAAATCAAGAAGTGGTTGATATATATATACCAAGACTTCTGAAGAGCATTTCTGTGGCCAAAAGTCTGATAATGAATAATTAATTAAAAGTTCTTAACTTATTACAGAAAGGAAGACTTTAAGTGTTTAGATAGCCATAGAGAAAAATGACTATATGATATGGAAAATGGTTCTACACTAACATACCAAATCATAAGTATAGAAGGAATGGAAATTTGAAAATCTCTGCTTTCCATTTTTTTGCATAAAAACTTACTCAGAAAAACTTGTGAATGAATAATAAAACTAATGTGTAATTCTATTTATTTATTTATTTATTTATTTATTTATTTTTTTTTTTTTGGTGGAATCAGGGGTTGAACTCAGGCCCTTGCGCTTGCCAGGGAAGTGCTTATTCTACTGAGCCACCTCCCCTGTCTCCTTCCATTTACTCCTGGTAGTTATATGGATAGCATATTTTGCAGCATCATAGAAATTGTTTTTTACAAATTCTTCCTTGTTCTCTCTTTTTCTTCCCTCTGAAGCAAATTCATTTATTGCATTAAAAATATCTCCTTTAAGCGGCTGGGGAAATGGCTCAGTAGAATAAGTCCCTGCCTGGCAAGTGCAAGGTCCTGAGTTCCTTCCCTGGTACCACACACACACACACACACACACACACACACACAGAATCTCCTATGGCTTTATTATTCAGTGACATTTAAATGATCATAATAACAGTATTTCAACATCATAAATTCTTATTGAAATTAAGTTTGTCAAGGAGAAGTGGTAAAAACAACAGATAGAGAATTGTGTATTTTTCTTGGTGTGGTTTTGTTATTGTTTTTGTCACTGTTGTTCTAACTTACTCGTGCAAGGTCTTTTCTTTATATGAAGTCATGTAGCAAGTACAACTTCGTGTTGAATTCACTTGGAGACATATCAAACTGTGATTTTATTTTATCATTTTTCTTTCTTAATTGGTTTCTTAAAAATATAGTGTTCCTTTCCTTTACACTGTATTTTTTACGGTTGTATAGAAAGATCTTATTTTTTTATTTAAGGAAATTTCCCGGCCAAGGGTATACATCAGCAGCATAAGGGTCTGCTTGGCAAGTAAAAGTCCTGAGTTCGATCCCCTGTACTGCAAACCAGAGAAGATTACAAAGCAACTCCTTAAGCCACGTATGCATCTGAAACAGGCCTGAAAATAATCAGAAGGCTTATTTACTTTAACACCTACGCACGCCTACCATATTTGGCACATGTTTTAAAAGTTATTGTGGTCATTTGAATTTTTGTTGCAAAACAAATTCACTATTTTGCTACCCATACACACTATTCTCTTACTTAGTAATTAGAGACATTATTAAACATGTTACCAAGAAGAGACACCTGATTTTCACCACATAATCATTCATACTACTGTGATTGATTTTAAAAAATGAATATCTTTCATGTCTTTCCAATTCTTGGTATAAAATCATGTATTAGTTACATGAATATGGAGTTTAGAGAAAGCAGAGCTGAAACTGTCAATACGTAAGGCAGTAACATATCACTATTAAGATTTAATTTAGGATGCTGCACTTGAGAAGCAATAATTGACTGCACCTGAGTGCAAGACAGTTTGGGTCACAGTGTGAGCCTTTTGCAATTTTTCCTGGAGATAATATAATGAGCACTACTGAATTGTGTAAAACGTCAGATGTTTATGGTATGTGAATTTCATCTCAAAAGTACTTCTATTTAAAAATAAGATAGGGTCAGGGATATCGCTCAGTGGCATCAGTGCCAACATGGCAAGTGCAAGTCCAGAGTTCGGTCCCCACTACCATGAAAAAAAGAAAAAAAAAGAGAGAAGAATAGTGAAATCAACAATATAATTTAATAAAATGAAAAAAGCTGATGTTTCGGGTCTAGATAACCCTGAGTTTGTTTAGAAAAGATACAACTAGTAAGCAGATTCAATCAATGATGTGGTGCTAGAAGGTATGGTTCAGATGTGACCTGGAAAAAGAAAGAGGAAAAATAGATCTCATATTGTCTTGGCCACTGGGAAAATTTGGGAATAATGTGCAAACGCCTCAGGATTTTCTTTAACCGGGTATAGGCAAAGTGGAAACAAATCATTTCCCAAGAGGCAGTTTTGTGCAAAGATTTAAAAAAGTGGTACTGAGAAAAGTGATAACACGACATAGAATTTTTTTTTACAAATATAAATAAGATATTTAATTCATGTAGCACTGGAGATTTTCTTGAAAATGTATTTTATTTTATTTTATTTTTTGTAGTACTAGGGATTGAATTCAGGACCCTGCACTTGACAGGCAAGTGCTTATTCTACTGAGCTGTCTCTCCGGGCCCTTAAAAATGTATTTTATATATATTTTGTATGGCATTTTTGCTAAATGCTATTTATTGTAATTTCTAATATTTATTTTCTTCTATTTTTTGTGCTGTAATATTTGTAAACTTATACCTTCATAAATGGTATACTCATTTGTTTTCTAATAATTGGATATCAGTTTGGTTTTTATTTTCTCCAAATATATATGGAGATTTATCTTAGCATTTCAACAATTATGTTAATATAAAATAATGTTATATCTACGTTTTATATAGATTATAGACAAAAACAACCAAGGAAAATTCCTTACTTCTAACTTTTCTGTATTTTTCTTTTAAATGTGTGCCCTACTCCAGAGGGAAG
>NDGN011407901.1:0-20660 GCA_002564285.1 Tympanoctomys barrerae
TAATTAAAAAAAAAAAGAATACAAAATGGTAAAAATGAAACAACACAAAACCAAAAAAAGCATTAGAAACAATAGAGAATTTCACTAACAAATAATGGGAATTCAACAGTGGTAATTCTATTACATAATGCTATCTTCAAATTAGTGGGTTAGATTATCAGATATAAACATGCAAAACTGGTAAAAAATAAAATTATAAGAAATTCAAGAGGGGGTCAGGGAGATGACTTAGTAGAATAAGCACTAGCCTGAAAGCATAAGATCCCGAGTTAAGTCCCCGGTACCTAAAAAAAAAAAAAAAAAAGAAAGAAAGAAAGAAACAAACAAAAGAAAAAAAAAAAGAAATTCAAGAAAGAAAAAAATTAAGCATTAACTTCTCCTTTCAATATATCTCTTTCCCTTCTTTCTTTTATCCTTTTCCTCATCCCAATTTTTCCTTCTCATTGAAGATTCTTTCCCTCCCACAGTATCTATTGTACTTTTCAGATTTTATTTACCCTTTTAGGTTCTTACATTAATGAGACAGTATAGTGTTTGCACATGTGGGTCTGATTTATTTCACTTACCACTATGGTATCCAGTTGCATTTATTTACCTATAAAAGCCTTGAGTTTATCTTTTTTATAACTGAGTAATACTCCATTGTGTAAAATGCCATATCATTTTTATCCATTCCTCAGTTGATGGGCATCTGGGTTGTTTCTAAGATTTAGTTATAACAAATTGAGCTGCTATACACATGGGTGCACATAAATCACTGTGGTATAATATGTTCAGTTCATTTTGAAAAATACCTATGAGAGGAATAGCTAGGTTGAATGGGATTTCTAACTCTAGCTTTTTGAGGAATTTCCACATGAACTTCCGTAGTGGTTGTACCAGTCTACACTCCTACATTAGTGGAGAAGTGTTTCTTTTTCCCCGCAGCCCCTCCAGCATTTGTTATTGGTTGACTTCTTGATGATAGCCATTCTTTCTGGGGTAAGATGTTATCTCAGCATTGTTTTAATTTGCATCTCTCAAATGACCGATGAGAGTGAACATTTTTTCACATATTTATTTGTCATTTATTCTCTTCATTTGTGAAGTGTATATTTATCTCAGATGCCCATCCTTAGATAGGATCTTTGAATTTTTTGAGGGAGTCTGATTTTTAAAAATTCTTTATATGATCTAGATAGAAGTTCTTCGTCTGAGGACAGTCAGTTTTAATATTTTCCCTATTTGTGTATTTTCTTTTTATTCTGTTGTTGGTTTCTTTTGATGTGCTATTTTAAAAATCAAATTGTACTTTGCTACTTAACTGCTGCTTAGTTTGCGTAGGAAGATATTAATCAGGAAATAAGGGCCAGAGATATAACTTAGTGACTTGAGCACCTACCTGGCAAGCTCAAGGTCCTGAGTTCAATCCTTAGTATAGCAAAAATGCTCTTCTCTCCTTTGCTCTGGGGAGATAGCTCAGTAGAATAAGTGCCTCCCTGGCAAGTACAAGGTCCTCAGTTCAATCCCTGGTACTGAACAAAAATAAGTAAGGAAATAAGACTAAGATTGCTTTTCATATCATAATTTTATTAATGTTTCCATAATAAATTGTGACATTTACCAAAAAAGCAAACACAATGAATAACCAAAATATGTAGAAACTGTTCTGTATTGTGTGTGTGTGTATGTGTGTGTGTGTGTGTGTGTGTAGGATTGTATTCGTTTTAAAAATTTGCCTCTTTTATTTTTAAAAGAGAGTAATACAAATTAGAATTAAAACAGAAAAAATCACAAGTGATGCAGATTTTCATTTAACAAAGTAATATGAATTTCACAGTATTTGTTGTCATACATGTGTTGTCTTCCAACCAGTTTTTCTTATTAATAGATATATGCATGTAAAATTGGAAGAAGAAAGAAAAAAAGAAATATATAAGAAATTAAGAAGAGTAAAATTAGGAACAATTGAAAAAGGAGATGAAACAAATGAAAGCATTAACTACGTCTTTCCATAGAACAGCAGAAATGCACAGTACATTTGTCTTGAAATTACTTTTTTTGAGAATTATTTGTCAGTGTCTGTAAAAGGCATATGTCAATACTGTCTTTACAGGAGTTTCATAAGGGTCAAATGAGAATATAGTCAACTGTAAATTAAGATCTTAGTATTAATTATCATTTATAATAATACATATTTTCAGTCTTAAAATTGTAAGTTACAGTGAGCCAACAAAAAGGATCCATCAGTGAGATAGCGTTTCTTGTTTGGAGACACATGGTCATGAAAAAGGCACATTAAGTCCATTGCACAGGGAAATTTCTTCTGTTCTTGCTGGCATATGATGTAGTTCTCATGGTTATGACCATGAGAAGTTTTTGAGTGCAATATTTACAAATTTGAGGAGTAGAATAGTACTGGATGTTTTAAAATTTAGATCCAAACTAAAATGAATCAAAGTGAAAGTGGCATATTGCTTCATGTTCAAACAGTAATTGAACTTATCAGTCAGAAAAATGGAACTCAGAAAAAAAGAAGAAAAGAAAAAAGAAATTTAATCTATTTAGCTTTCCTAGCTTTCTTCAATAGAAGTAGTCTTCTATGCATGATCAGAGTTGAATGTGTTAACGAAATTCTGTTTAAAAATTTCTGAGCACAAATTTACAATAAATGATGCTTTTTTCTTGTAACAAAAAAAGAGACAAAAACAATCAAAAAAAAAAAGAAAGAAAGAAAAGAAAAAGAAAAAGAAAAAGAAAAATGGCACTCGGGAAGGCTGGACCTCTGATGAGGCCCTAAGTGATTGGGAGTGTGTTTGTACAAGACTGTGAAATGCCAATGTTCTTCTCTTCCTTGCTTTCCATTCTTGGCTCAGAAGGCGAAGACCATTGGTTCACTGTGCATTCCTGCCACAGTGTGCCTTCCTCACTTGAATCACAAATCAACGTTGCCTCTCAAAAACTGAGCCAAAGTAGTAAACTTTTCCTTTTAAAATCACTATTGGCACTACTGATTTAAGGTTAAGTTGGTAGTGAAGATAGTGGTGGAATATGAAGCTTGTTAGAGAAATAAAACTGGAAGTGCCTTCAGGAAACACCATACTCAAGGTCTTTAAGACTGGAAGGACTTTTTTAGATGAGAAGCTCTCCTAATTGTTGTCCAATAGGAAAATAGACTAAATTTTTACAGATCTGACTATCTACATTTAAATCAAAATATGAGCCTAATTTAATATGAATTTCAGTTGACTATGGATTAAAGCCACCGATTTACAAATTCTGATCTCAATGTTATGAAAAGATACTTAGTAATAACCTGGTGTCAGATTAATTTTTCTTTAGAATTCATTCTAATATTTAAAAAACACATAAAAAGAAAATTGTGAAAGTTTACAATTAAGCATATTTTAACAACTACATACTTCTTGTCACTTGTAGTAAAAAATGTGATCATTTGATAGTTTTAAATTATTATATTTGTATTATCTAACATTATTTGTTAATGCTTATAGAACTCTGTCTGTGGATGAACTGTTAATGAAGTAATCATAATGTCACCACATTTAACAGTGACTTTGTTAGTTGTGCTCCTTCCACTTTGTATCCGCTTTATCTCCAGCTCCTTGAGAACTGCCTGTATATGAAGAGACGCTTTGAGAACTATAATAAACCACACCAATAAGTCAGTGTTTTGCATCCTTGCTAGCACAGACATACTTAGTGACTAAATGCTGCATTAAATACATCTTTGTTAAATCATCACTGGTGTTTATATCCTGAGACAAGACATGTGTAATATTCATATCCATTGAAATTGACAAATCAATAATATTTCTAACACTTTTTCTCAATTTTTATAACTCAAATAGGTTGAAATAAGCTTTTTATGTGTTGACAAATAGTGGCTCTTATAGATTGAGTTTATTACTTAGTGAAAAGTTAATTTTTCTGCTTAACTGGTCAAGATATTATCCTATAAAGTGAAATTTATCAAGCTTATAATAATGTCAAAATAAATTTCTAAAAATGTCTAATTTGTATCTTGGAACTAATTTATCTGGTCATATCTGGTTGAATAGCATTTTGGCAGTGATAACTTTTTGCATGACAGTGCTATTGGATTACTTTGGTCACATTTCTACAATTTAACTGAAAGCCAGAATTTGTAGATGCTCCTCAGAAGGATTACATTGGTTATCATACCTATTACTAAAGTTTTTCCTTTGTTGAAGACAGTACCATTAGGGTCTCATCTACAGTGCCTGACTGAAGAGAAGAAATCTGCAGCATACAGGTTGGTATATTTTCTCATCAGCTGGACAAGTATTATCATTGTGTATCATTTCAAGAGAGTATTGGTTTTTGTCTTCATTAACCATGATGTGGACATAACAAGACTTTTGATGAGTATGTAAAATCTACAGATTACTAAGTTTATAAGGCATTGTGTAGAGCTCCTAGGATAGGTCTTCTGAGTATGGACAGGACACTATCCTGCTGCTTCCTAATTATTTGGAAAGGGAGGGGGCTGTGGTCCACTATACTCTCTACCTCCTGCTATTTTGTTTAACTAGAATTGGTCAGTCAAGAAGAACCATAAGCAGATAGCATTGCAAGGGGGAATTATTGCACTAAAATTGGTCTATCAAAATACCATTTGTATAAATGTCTTCATTTTGACATTTTACTTATCCCTGGAAAGTTATTAGTTGATGTTCTATATGTAATCTTTTGGCCATTTCAGTATCTTCTTTTGGAAGATATTTCCTAAGTCAACTCTCTTAATTTTCATGAATGAATTTTTTATAGGTTCATCTTTTTACTATAGCACAAACCTTTAGATGTTGTGTGAGTGTATTCTTATAACAAAATATAAGTAGACTGAAGTGAAAAACACTGAGAAACTGTTAGTGATTTGGTTGGTTTTATATTTATTCTAAAATATATTAAAAGTAGGGCTGGGGAGATAGCTTAGTGGCCTAAGCACCTTCTTGGCAAGCACAAGGTCCTGAGTTCAATCCCTGGTATCACACATACAAAAAGAACTTTAAATCAAAAAATATTAAAATTAGAATGATAATTTATATATAATTCATAAATTGCTCTGGATCATTGACCATTTCCTTCAGCCATAATATGTGTGTGTTGTGTCTTTTTGTAATTTGTGGAAAACATTTAGTTAGGTAATGTGTCTAAGTAAAGACATTCATCTGTATACTTTCACATTTGCAAAGGAAGAAAAGGAAAATTTAGTTATTTGGGTTATTGGGTTTTCCATTCTCTACAGCACCAATGAGCAGACAGTATGAAATTTCTTATCATTTTATATTCTGAAGAGAGTTCCTATGTTTCATGTTTAGCTTACAGTACCTTGGGGCTTAGAGCTACTTTCTTCATTTGCAGGAAATCAAAAGTATTCTTTTGGTTTTTAAATCAAGAATGGTTAGGAAGTCAGAGTTATACAAGAATAGTGTGACAAGTTGCTCACTAGAACGGGAGTCAAGAGGGCGGTGGTAATTTGGAGGAGAGAGCAGGCACAGTGACAGACTAGCTAGGACGCTGGTGTATTGTGATCAACATGTTGGTCTAACCTAATTAAAATATGACTTGAGAATAAAATCCAAATTTCTTCAGGCAAGACATAGTGATTTGTTTCCTTATGTAAGTAATAAATTTGCTGATATTGAGTTCTTACATGCCTTCTGGTTACAAAACAAGAACATGAAAGATGTTGTTCTTTATATTACTAACCTTATGGCAAATGTCTTTCCTTACTACTGGTAATTATTTCCTACTCTTGATCAGAAACCTGTAATGTGCTACTTGGTTTGGATACATTGGCATTTCTCTGATATTCTAAAGCATTTTCATTATATGTTGCTATTCTCCTTAAAAGAGCAATAGCTGTCGTTATTTTCATCAAGGAAACTTTGATTGGCAATCATTCGTATTTCTCAAGTATTGTTGCTAATCAGAATCCCAACATTTAGCTTCTCTTCATTTTTTTCACATTTTAGCTTGACTTCCTTAGAAGACACTGCCACATAATTATTATGATGTTTTAAAAATAGTTGTTGCCACATCTCATGGCTGATTCAGACTGAAATCATTTATGGATTCTACACCTCACATAAAGCACAATTCAGAAATGTATTCATGGCAAGTATGTACTTTAGAATTAATCATTTGTGCCATTCATTTAAGGTATTCCCTTCCTATTAAATTGCTGCTTTCTTAGTTACAATAAATTTGCTTTTAACTGTTGGATGACCTCTGTCATCAGTGAATAGCTAAAAATGTCCTTCAGGGATTCCCTTCTGATTATCTACAACATCTGGGGTTGAGTAATAGATGTGCTGCATAACTTGGAGAGGTATCCCTTTGATATTCAGTTCAGTAATTATTTATGAAGTGTGGGGAAGTGGAGTAATAGGAGATACAAATTAGTAGAAACTCTAGTCCTTGCTTTCAAGGAGTTTATGATCTTATTGTGGAGACAAGGTATACTTCAAAGCCTGTCTGAGTGTCTAAGAAGAGCATCGGCCATGTATATTCTACAAGGAGGAAAAGAACACAAAGAACGTATGAGTGTTAGGATAAGAGGTAAAGTAAGTACAGAGCACTGAGGCTGACCTAATATATTTACAATTATTAGAATTTGAGCCACTAGGCAAGGAGGAGTGAGTTTGGTCAAGTGCTGCGGCATCATGAGCAACTCTCTCTCTCTCTCTCTCTCTCTATATATATATATATATGTATAAATGTTTTCAATCTATAAATAGAAATATGGTTCATAGACAATATGAACTAAATCAGATATAAAGATGTGACTTTATTCATGTGGTACAGTCTGTAGTTTGTCAGTTTTATTTCCATTCTAATCATTAAATTTATACTTTGGAACAACTTAAAATTAAAAATTATCTCAGAACTATAGTTAAGTCATAGAACTATTTTTTCATTAGAGTCAGTGAAATCTGCTTCATCTATTACATTCATTTTTAAATTTTAAAAAATCATTTATTTCCCTATTTGGTACAAGGTTTCACTATGCGGCTTGCACTCATAGTGATTCTCCTTTCTCAGCCTCCGCAGCACTGGAATTATAGGCTTGCAACACCACATCTGGTTTTGGGGCTGGCATGGCACTCCCAGTGTTTGGTGGCTAGTATGGCATGCAGTTCCCAGGCATTGAACTCGGGACATTGTGCTTGGCAGGCAGGAGCTTATGCTGCTGAGCTATCTTCTCAGCTCTTGTTTCTCTCTTATTTGAAGACAGGTTGAATCTAGGATTTAGAATGTTTTGCATAGAGTCTTGATGTGAATGTATGAGGTGGGGTCCTCATTCCATTTAGTCCTTAAGTTAATAAAGCCTGACAAAAGCCTTTATTTTCCCATGGTAATGTGAAAGAGGACATTTGCCACAAGGTTTAGTGTGGTCTTATATAGTCATGTGATGGTGTATTCATGAGTACTACTCATCAGTCTTCAACAAGCATTGAACATAAAATAAGCTTCGTTCTTTCCATTGGAAGATCTTTCAGCCTTAATCCTGATGCATATTGTTGAATGGGCTCTTAGAGAATGAAGAGTTCAGAAATTCTTAAACTCTTCCCTTGTTCTTGGGTTCTTATTTTTCCCAAACAGAAGAGGCAAATTGTGGTTCTTTACAAAATTTTTAAGAATTTTATTAGTATAAGTTGTCTTGAGGACCCAGTGTAGGTACATACTGCAGCTTGTTTCTTGTTCTTTTCTTTAAATCCCCTTTCCCTTCCTTCCCCTCTTCTCCTTCCGTCCCCTTATTCCATTTTTTATTTTGTTGGTATTCTTAATCTTAGCTCATATTATGGATCAATATTAGGTGGTTTAATATTTTGAGTTCTTTGTGCATTCTAGATATTAGTTCTCTGTCTGAGAAATGGCTGACAACTTTTTTTCTATTCTGAAAGTTGTTTCTTATTGATTCTTCTGTTTTTTTAGTCTGCTATAATCCCACTTGTTTATTCTGGCTATTATTTCCTGTGCAGCTGAGGTTATGTTTAGAAAATCCTTTCCTTTACCTATGTCTTTAAGTGTTTTACCTATTTTTTCCAGTAGATTTAATGTTCCTGTTTTAATATTGATTTTAATGTAGTATACAGTAAAATAATCTAGTTTCATTCCTTTATAAACAACCAGTTTTCCCCATATCACTTGTCCAATAGACTATCTTTCCTCCAACTTACTCTTTTTTCCCCTTCATCAAAGATCAAATAGTTGACTATGTCTGGAAATTTTTCATATGCTTAAATATATTTATTGATCCACAAGTCTGTTTTTGTTCCAGTGCCATGCTGTTTTTAATCACTACTGCTTTATGGTGTAACCTAAAGTCATGTATTGCTATGCTGCCTGCTTTGTTCTAATTTTCCCAAATTACTTTTGATATTATGGATCTCTTCTGGATCCATTGTGAATTTTATAATTATTTTCTCTAGGTCTGTAAAGTGTACTGTTGGTATTTTGTTTGGGACTGCATTAAATCTATATAAAAATTTTCAGAGTTTGGCCATTTTAATAATGTTATTTCTACTTATCCAGGGGCAAAGTACATCTTTTCATTTTCTGATGTTCTCTTCAATCTCCTTTTTTCAGAGTACTATAGTTTTGTTTGGAAAGATCTTTCATATCCTTCTTAGGATAATTCCTATGTAGTTCATTTTTCTTGAAGTTACTGTCAATCTTGTTATTTTTATAATTTCTTATTTATTTCATTATTGTTGTACACAAATGCTAACTATTTTGTGTATTGATCTTGTATCTTGCTGCCTGGCTTAATTCTTATTAATTCTTATTAATTAAGAGCTTTTTGATTGAGTTCTTTGGGTCTTCTTTGTAGAGTTTCATATTGCCCACATATAAAGATAGTTTGAGTTTTTCCTTTCCTGTGTATAACTCTTTTATTTTTTCTTCTTGCTAATTTCTCTGGCTGATATTCCAGGTATTATGTTAAATAGAAGAAGTGATCGTAGACATCCTCATATTGTTCCTGATCTGGAGAGATTGCCTCCATTTTTTCCCCATTTGTCATATTCTGATATGATCCTTCTGTGCCTGTGTTCTTCAGAGTTTTTATCACGTAGTGCTGTTGAATTTTGTCAAAATCCTTGTCTCAATCTATTGATACAATCATATGGTTTCTGTTTTCTTTTTTTTTTTTTTTCCTTTGGCAGAAATGGAGATTGAACTCAGGTCCTTGCGCTTGCCAGGCAAGCACTTATTCTACTGAGCTGTCTCCCTGGCCCCATATGGTTTCTTCATGTGGTTTTTCTCTTAATGTGTTAGATTGCATTTGTGGATTTATATACACCAAACAATCCTTGCATCTCCAGGGTGAAACATACTTGATTATGATGTAGGATCTTTTGATAATGTGTTGCAATTTAATTTGCTAATATCTTATTAAAGATTTTTGTATCTATATTCATTAAGAAAATTGATCTATAGTGTTCTTTTTTACTTGGGTCTTTGTCTGGTTTTGGTATCAGGATGATACTGACCTTCCATAAATGAATTTGGGACCACTCTATCCTTTCCAATTTCCTTGAAGACCATTAGCTGTATTGCTGATATAACATCCTTAAAGATTTTGTAAAATTCAATGGTGAATCCATCAGGTCCAGAGCTTGTTCAGTTGGTAAATTTTTTTTAATCATTTGTTAACAAATGTTAACAATTTCACCATTTGTTATTGGGTTGTTAAGCATATTTACAACTTCTTTTTTTTTTTCAGAATTTTATTGATAAACAGCAATTAGACAGTTTTAAATCAAATCGTTAGGACAGATTCAACAATTAACACTCTGCATACATTCTTCTTAGTGGTTAATTGCTGTGCAAGGTGCGGACTTTATTTACAACTTCTTTGGTTAGTTTTTGTGATTTGTATGTGTTAAGGAATTTGTCAGTTTCTTCAGAAGTTACTGATTTTTTGGAATATAATCCTTTGAAGTAGTTATCTTTTTGGTATCAATAGTTTCTGTTATGTTTTCAGTTTTCTATATTTCTATTTGTATTGATGTTTCTTTCTCCTTGTGAATCTGGCTAGGCTTATCTATTTCTTTATTTAAAGAACCATATCTTTGATTTGTTGATTTTTAATTTTTAGTCATCAGAGAAAAATCAAATGCACGTTACAATTTCCTGTGTACTATTGAACTAGGTAACACTTAAGTAACTAAAACTAATAAGGGTAAGCAAATATATACAACACTGGTAGCAAACCTGTGGCATGTGTGATGTTTTTCTTCTATGTAAGAAGATGATCATTTTGAAAAACATGGTTATTTTCTTAAACCTGTGTTTACTCAATTGTTTCACTAAGTATTTGCCAATAACTGATAAAACCTGTGCTGGTCAAACAAATACCCGTATATGTTGGAGCAGATTTATTTCTTATAGCCCCAAACTAGGAAGAGGGTTAATACTAATTCATACATACAGCATTTGTGGCAGAATGCATACTTTTAAATGTAGGTGTAAGTTATGTTTATGTTCATTTTTTATGCCCTTAAAAATAAAGTAAATATCCCTCTTGGAAAGATAGATCTGAAAAGTATGGTAAACGAAAATACTGTGGAACTATTAGTTTTTAAATGATATGCCCATTTAAAAAGTTCCATTTATTTTTTATTTTGAACATAAAATTGTTAGTTACAAAGAATTATGTTGCTGCATAGGGAAGGCTGAGTAATTTTTGTCAGAAACTAAAGATTAACCGATTTTTACATTAGTTAAGATTAAAAAGAAAGTGCAGCTTGTTGAACCACAGAATTAAAACTTTAAATCTCATTTTTATATGGAATTGATGAAATTACAGTCAAAGGCTAGTATATTCATTCAATTAATATTGTTGCATAAGAAATTACTACAAACTTAGCTTCTTAAAAACAAGAAGTTTCTTAGTTCTAGTTCTAGAAGTTGACAATCTGGGCAGACTTATCCAGATTCTGAGTATGGTACTATTACAAGACCAAAATTGTCCTACAGACAGGCTGTGTCTCTCTGGGATGGTCTGTTAGTGGAGTTCAAGTTCAGTACAGGGGCTGATCTGAGCATTTGGACACCTTTGCTGGCTATAAACCCAGGGTCACCTGCTCTTCCTAGAGGGTATCCAGATATCATATTTCCCTGTCTTCATCAAGAAACTCAGAAGCAGCAATTTATTTGAAATTTTATATATCTCCAACTTCCTGTTCTGATAGTACTAGGAGAAAACAGTTTTAAATTGCTGACAGGATTATATTTGGTTTATCAAGGAAACACTGGACTCCGCTAACTGTATCAGCTGCTTGGTTGCATGCAGCTTCCCCGTGTATCTGGGACCTCCTCAAAACCTGGTAACCTCAGGTTACTCAGATTTCATGCATGCCAGCCCAAGGCTTCCAGTGCACGTGAAATGTTAAGATAAAAATCTTATACTACATTTTAAGTGGAACATGTCCCAACATTCTTTCCCAACTTTGATAGTTGACATTTTGTAGAACTTTCTTAAAATGTGTGCAGATGTTCTAAGTTATGGTTTCATGTAGAGCAAAAAAGGAATGATGACTTTTAAATCATAAAATTAGGACTCTTGGATGGGTGGAAAAATATAACATTTTATATATATATATATTATTCATAGCTAAGTAGCATTTTGCTTCATTTCAAAATAATTGGCATCAATTTGAATAATGCATATTTTTTAACTCTAAGAAGATTGCAGCATAATTAAATATAGCAGGTTGTGTTATGTTCCTGTATCATCGTTAATGAACTGTTAGAGTTTTGTAGAGAAGCTAACAACTTTTGAAAGTAAGATGAAAGAAATATTGAGGTAGTGATATAAAAGAAAGGCGAGATGATCCAGTTAGTTTTATAAAATTCAATTATACTTAGCCTATTCCTGCCTTTTTCATAGGAAAAAAAAAAGCCTTCTTTTGTTACCTACCATGAGATATGATGATGCCCAGTTTTTTTCTCTTGTGATGTTCCTGAGAAAATTATAGTCTCAAGCCACAGGAAATGTCATAGAAGCCTCCTTCAATACCAATTCTCCTAACTAAACCTATACTCTTAAAGCCAAATTCAATATTTCCTTATGTTTTTGGCACTGTGGTTAAATTTGGAGCCCCATAGTATTCTCCTAGTACTTTCAATTTATTAAGATGATGTGTATTCTTGTTAATTTGAGAGGAAAAGTCTTATCTAATCTCTTGGTTGCCCTTGCATTTTGGCCACAATCATAGAAAACATCACATGGTTCTTGTGCTGTCACTGTAGCTTTTCCCTATGTGTCCTGGAGTTGGTGTCCAGTAAAGGTCAATTTAAGGTGCTGTCCTTGTGGTGATATAGCCTATTGAGCTTCCTACCCATTGTGGCTTTTCTGATGCGTTCCATATTTGGCTCATCTAACAACCATTTTTTCCAAAGGATCAGCAAACCTGAAAACTGTAAAAACAGGAATAATTGATATTAACATTGGAAACCCAGGGTTTCTTTGGGGTACCCAGTCCAAACACATCTGTGTTCCCTAGGAACCTGTTACAAATACACATTCCTAGTCCTTACCCTAATCCTGCTTAATGAGCAGCCGTGGGGATGCATTCAGCGTTGTGCATTAATGACCATGCAGGGAAAACTGATGAATTTAAAGCTTAATAACGCTGTCTTTTTGCTCTTGGTCAAATTCATATTATTTTGTTTAGTGAAACTCTGTATCATTTCTAATTTAGTGTTTTAATGCTACTTTATATTCTTTAAAACAAAAATTTAAAATAGTTACACATTATTATTTAGATATATGTATATATTAATATCCATAAGTATATCTTTGAGGTTTGTAAATTAATGTAAAAAACCAGAGAATGTGCTGTTTCTGCCATTGTCCCCACCAGACTTCTGAGACGAAATGAAGAAACCTACGTAATGATGAACCCAGTAGACTTGGGTGAGACTCAGTCAGAAGTACTGTCCAGGCAGCCAAGTTGAAAGAGAGTGGATGCTCATGCTCTGTGGTGTGGTTTAATCAGGGCTGTTCCCTCCAGGGGTACAGGGACCTCCGCTGAGTCCCTTAGCCAGTACTGTTCCTTTTAGCCATATGCACTGCTACAGAGACACAAGATGACATTTGGAGGATTGCTCACTTACCGCAAACTTGATTTGCATTGTCACCAATGTGATTATAAAATTATGTTCTACTTACTATGGTCCTGTAATGTATAATACTGTTAAATAGGGAGCATCCAGTAGCATTGCTATAGTTAAATTAAATATAGAGGTGGTGATTTTATAAAAAGTACTATTAGTTACTTTCTCCAAGAACATTATATTATTATTTGAACAAGTAAATGATTTAATTTACATTGTTTCCACTTACAAAACCTTTTCTCAGATTTTGTGCTGTCTGAGGTCTACACTTGTTTTTCAGTGTCTTGGGAAGCAGCATGGCTTTGAGTAAGTTAAATTTGTTTCTAAATGATTTATTGACTTTTGGGGATAAAATTAAGTTATTTATAATATCAATATTGTCATAAGGCATTATTGTTACTGGGTACATGTACCACAGTAGGTAACTGCTGACAATTGGCTAGTAGATGAATATTGACACTTTTACTTTAAGATTTTCCTGAAAGACATTTCTGTTAGGAAGAGACTTACATGATTTTTGCTACTGTTCCAGTTTGATTTTGGCATTGTTTTTCTGTTGTTACATATTGATTTCTTTTTTATGAGCAGAATATATTTATTGAGAGAAAGAAAGCTCCTGTCTGAGAGAGGGACAGGAGTGGGGCCTGAGCAGGTAGTTCCATATATCGATTTCTTTTTAAAAAATTCTTAATTGCATGTGGAATTTTAAAGTTTATTTTATTTTATAGTTCTTTAATCATTCCCTTAATTTCAAATGAGAAGGATCTAAACTAGGATAAAGTATATCTACATATCTTGAACAATGATCTGTTATACACCTGGTGCAACTGGCATTTTTGGCGTGGTTTCTCACATTCACATGGAAGGAAAGAGAATTTGTTACATTCCTACTGGCAGTGTGAAAATGGCAAGAACTTCTTGGGCTTTTTATAGCCTGCACATATATGTGGGCTTCTAACTTTATTTTTGTTGCTTCTCTTCCCCACAACTTCCTGGATATCTTCTCGAGCTGTTCGTGCACCTTTTATCTTCTTACACTTGTACTTTTGTGCATTTTGTAGATGTCATCTATCTGGCAATCTCAGATCATTCTCAGGCTCCTTTGTCTTAAGCTATTGAGTCAGTTGATGCCAACACTTCAGAAATGCACAAGGGAAATTGAGGGTTAGGTGACAATAAGAAAGAAGGCATTGTTCCTTTTATTGAGAAATATTTTGACTCTTTGATTATGTATAGCAGCAACCAGGACTATCTTAAGGCAGTCTTGTTTTCAGAAGGCAAAACAGAACCCAAGGATGATCAATCATAAACATGGTCACTTGTAAGGGAAAATGAAAAGCTATTAAGAAAGGATATTGGGTCCTTTTTTCTCTCCATGGCTCTTCCATTCTTTTCTCACCTTTCAGTTGATTTGATAAAGATGGTTATATAGAAAGAACTGAATTTTATAAGTATCGCTTAAGACTACTCTTGAGTGAATTAGGCCTTCTCTCTACAGAGCACTGACTCAGATCGGCTCATCTAAGATAGTGCATTCCCATGCGTCATCTGACCATGAATCTAGGAAGAAGAGGGGGTCACTGTAAAACACTGGGAGGGACCTTACCAAACTTGTTCCAGTGTAAAGTTATGTCTGATCTGGTCCAGGACACAGACAACCAAACAATTTTTGGTTTTAATTAAAAACAGTTTGAACTTTACATCACATATTCCTGATTATCAATTGCCAGTTTAGAAGTTGTTTTCAGGATAGGAGAGAAAAATAAATGTTTTTAGTTGATGTAGATTGAGAAATGGGGAGGAAACAGCTGAAAGAACAGTGTGTTAAGAAGAAATAGAACATTTAATGGCTGAGTCTCCAAGAATATGTAGAAGCAGGAGAGATACATTGTTGTTTTTTGAGCCCAAGCTGTATCATTGGGGAATTGTGAAATTTAATTGCTGTGTAGGAGTTAAGACTTCCTGCTAACAGTAATAGGGTTGGGGAGGAGCCTGACAAAAAAAGGCAATTTTGTAGTAAATGAGATACAAAATGAACTATGAGTGAATTAAAGAGTTTCTGTCAAATAAATAAATAAAAATAAAAAAAGAACTTCTGAGAGTGAGACTGAAGTGGAAAATCCAACATTAAGAATAAGAATTAGCGCTATAACACATTTTCCCCTAAACTGGATACATTCCTTTAGCAACTGGAAAGACAAGCTATTGATTAATTGAGGGTGGGTATGGTCATATGCCGCAGAAAGCCTGCGGCAAATGAGGCTGGGAATAACAGTTGACAAGGGAAAGAATGAAAGTGCTTAATTGTGGGTCTAGCCTGAGTTTGGAAGAAAGTGAAGACAGGAAGAGGTAGAAACATTCAAAAATAGAAAAGCTTTATGTAAGCCAAACAGCTCAGTATGCCAAGCTTGCTTTTAATGATGGAGAGGTGGAAGATAGGTGGTGGAATTAAGAATCATTGATGTTGGAGGCAAACCTGTTCTAGTTGGTGCCAGGGCACAGATTGTATGCACTTTCTTTTACACAAGAGATTTATGGACACCGATTATAATGTCTTAGTTTCATGGCTACTTTTTCTGTACCAGGCATTGTTACTAATTTTTCATACATTACTTCTAATTTTCATAATAGTCAAGGTAGATAGTATCATTTTTACTTTCCTCATAAAGCAAGTTGAGCTGATTTAGTAACTTGTCCAAGATTATTCCCTTGGCAAATCCTGGACATGGAACTTACACTCAAGTATGTCTGACTCCAAAGTCCAGCACTGTGAGGTTGCTGAATTCTCTCGATGGACTTTAATTTCCTTCTGCCAGCTCCAAGCTCTCAGTTCCCATTTTCTGTGTCAGTCATTAAATTTATGTCTTCAGCAATTAACCACTAAGAAGAATGTATGCAGAGTGTTAATTGTTGAATCTGTCCTAACGATTTGATTTAAAACTGTCTAATTGCTGTTTATCAATAAAATTCTGAAAAAAAATAAATAAATAAATTTATGTCTTTCTTCATTCTGAAGCTAAAAGACTAAAGATAACACAAAATGTAACACAGAGGATTTTTAAAATTAAGTAAAAATAAAAATTAGAAAAATAGGATGTAATCAATGTTTAATATACAAACTAATGCTATTTCCTTATATATCACACCTATTATTCTGAGTGTGGGCTCCTTCTGACAACCATTAGCATTACTTGGGAACTTCCTAGAAATGCAGTTTCAATTTCAACAAATTTACTTGGCTTAGGTTATGAAATTAGATCTCATTTTAAGAACACATATGAAAAACAGATAGCCAGTACTTAGGGTTGGTAAGATAAACTAGTGTCTTGGGCCTGGAAGAATATTCTTGGGCCTGAGATGTGTAGGTAACAGGTTCCACAATATGCAAAAAATAAAATTCAAAAAACAAGTTAAAAAAATCTAAAAACCTCTCACATTATCAAGAACACTATTTTGAAAAATGTCGCAGTGCACTTTTTTGAGTTCACTCTGATAATATGTGTCAATGTGGGCAAAATAAACTTAGTTCTAGGAGGACTAAAACTGCATGTTTGAATACAATTATTTAATTAAAGAACAGCTAGGATGTAGGCAAGACTAGACAGATGCCAGAATCTTGAAAGATTGGCAGAGGACTAGGTGACAAATGAGGCTGGGAAGAAGCTGTCTGTGCAGTGTAAAATATGCTAGCCTGGGAGGAGCTATAAGGTGGCTTTGTGTATAGTTACTTCAACTAAAGTTTCAACTCCTTAGGTGAGGCATTCAGAAATATTTTCATGTCATGATCTGTTTGAATGTATGTGTTTGTGTGGAGAGGGTTAAGAACTGAGCTCAAGGCCTTGCATGTAGTAGGCAAGCACTCTGCCACTGAGCTACATCCCCAACTCCTTATTTTATTTTGAAACAGTATTGTGTCCAGTTGAGCAGGCTACCCTGGAATCTGTAATCTTTCTGGCTCAGCTTCCTGTGTGTTTGGGATTTCAGGTATACACTAGCACAGCCATCCCATCTCAGGATCTTTAGGGTCCTTCTTTTCCATATTTAGCAGGCATTTAAATCATTCAGTGGATGTTCAAATCCAGGATGCTGTGCCTCAGCCAGGCCTGTCTGATTCAGTAGATCTTGAGAATGGCTTGAAAACTGTATTTCTGGGAAGTTCCCAAGTGATGCTAATGTTTGTCAGAAGGAGCCCACACTCAGAATAGGTATAATATAAAAGGAAATTGGACAATAATTTAGAACTATAATACAGTCTAAATGAGATTAAATTGTATTTTAAAAATTTATTTTTCATATGCCCAGTCCTCATTAGCAAGCTAATTACTGAAAGTTGGTCCTAAAATAAATCCAATAGGTTGTTTTTCAGTTCACTGGAGAGGGTATTTTATTCCTAGCAAACCCAATATTTGTATACTTAAAATTTCATTTCTTGAACCAAATTTCTTTTCACTGATATCAAATTTTGTGTAACTTTTGTCAAATTTACAATTAATCTATCTTCTAAAAGTTTGGAGGGTTATTTGTATCCACTGATCTGTTAAGTATGTCAACCACACAAGTGCAAAGATTACAGCCTCTGTCTTTAAAAGTGTAATACACTGAATGCTATATGAATAAAGATGAGTGATTTCCAGATTAGTTATAATATTTTAAACCATGGTTTCTAAGAGTATTGAGGTAAAGAGTTCATTTTAATGTATTCATCTCCCAAGTATCAAGGGATTTTCTTTCTTTTTTTTTGGTTTAGAGGAATAATTTGAGCATATTACATCAACACTCCTTTAATATGACATTGATCACTAATAAGTGTTAATTTTTTTACTTTTAGTATATCTCATAATAATACTAGAATCTAAAATTCTAAGTTTACAGAGATGTGAGTGATTAAATATTATAGTTTACAATTTTCCACAATTTATGATACCACCAAATGAAGTAACAAAGACATAAAATATATTTACTCTCTTTTTATTCCAAAAAATAAAGCCATTGAGGAGAAAGAGCAGAGAGATCTCGGTTATATTTACCATGGTTCTTGGTGTAGTTCAGAAGATAACCTAAACAACTGTTAAGAACTTGATGTTTTGAGAATAGCATGTGGGTTAGTTGTACTTGAGAAGCTTATAATAAAATATTTTTTCACAAGTAGCTAATATAAGAAGTCTCAGGAACATAAATATTAATTTGTGTCCAGCTGATAACCTCATATGGAATGTTGATAGCATTGATTTTTTTCTTTTTTAGACATTGTTTTAGTGCCTAATAAGATTGAATTGTACATGTGGAAAATATTAAAGTAATTAAAAACATTTGGCTTTTTTGCATACATTTTCTAAAATTAACTGTCTTGTTAACACTCAGCTGTCTTGTCTCTAATTGGGCTGCAATGTGTGAAAGAAAAAGAGCTTTGATATCAAGCTGTTTTGTAGCTTTGAAAAAGTTTCTGTTGTGAATTTTTTTTTACCTATATGACACTAAATTTAATAGGGATGTGCTACATTCCAATAATTAAAGTTTTTTAGTGTCATTTGGAAATGCAACATTATCACTTTAGAACTTAGAATTGAAAAATGGTGCTCGATATCTGATCGAAAGTAATATATTATTTATTTAAAACATGCATAGTGCCATCTAATTTTCTAATAAAGAAGAGAGATTATAATTGCTAATTTGCCTTTTCTAAAGACAGATAAATAATGCTATTTTCCCATCCTAAGTATTTATAGAGGAATAGTTTTGACATCTATAATCTATAGAATTATTTTTAATTGGGAAAATGTTTTTATAATAGGTCAAAATAATGTAATCTGGGCAACTTCTGCAAAGGCTTTAGATTTAGAAAGACTCCATAGACAGCCTTTGTTCTACAATTTCACATTGGCAGACATTTAATATATTGAGACAGCTCTTACCATTTTTTGAAGGTTGAGTTTTACATAAAAACAAGACTATATTGTTGCCTGTGGAAAAAGAATATTCATTTCTTTCCTATCATCCAGTGAGTTTTATTAAAATCGCTACTACCTGTCAGCATGAGGTAGAAGAGAATCATAATACAGGAATTGGCACACAAGCAACTTTGTGAAGGAAAACAAATGCGCTGGTGTTTTATTTTATTTTATTTTTATTTTGGCATGTGTATGTGGCTTTTACTGTTTGTTTTTTGGATTTTGAATTGGGGTCTAGGCTAATTGCCATTGCAAAAATATGAGATGATAGACTGTAGTAGGGGAAGCAAGTGGGGCCACTTCTAAGTTTGATGGCTCTAAAGCATATATAATTTGCAGCTGGTGAAGTTTTTTAAGAAAAAAAAAAACTTACTTTGAAATTTAGAAAGCCTCTAAGACACAGGGTTCAAGTCCTTCTAAGGTCTCTAAAGGGACCACTGGCAGGAGAAGCCCTTCAGTTTAATTTGTTGTAACTTCAAGGTAAATATGACTCTTCCCAAAAAGGAGGAATATGCGTTCTGTTTGCGGGGATGAAGCAGCCTCCAAAGTTACTTGTCAGCCCCAACCCAAATGAAAACGGACTTTACTTCCATATTAGAATTTCCATCTTACCTTCTTTAGTCTCAGTTTCCAATGCTTTTATCTATACTTGAGACCTTCAAGTGAAACTTGCTGGATATATATTATTTAGTTGCTCGTTATGGTTTGACCAAAAACCAACATTTGGTGAAAGTTACTGAAAGTAGAAAGCCGCTGAGTCATTAATATGGATGGAAATTCATCAGATTTTCCCATAGTTTATGGCAGTGTTAAGGTGACACACCAGCAAGGATACATCTCAATTGAATTATCCCTGAAAAAATGTAATTGCTGACTTAGATTTGAGTGTTATATAGTGGAATTTCAAAAGGAAACCTGTCTGCTAGAAAAATGACATTAGTCAAAGCCATGAAGTCAGTGGTTACATATCCATATTGATGATTACAATATCCAGGGTTGGGGGCTGGCCAAATAGCTCAGCGGATTAAAGCACCTGCAAGCAGGCTCAGGGGCCTGCCATGCCAAGCCCACTCCTGGGATGTGCTGAGAGGGCAATTGAGACGGCATGGTGGTACGCAGGCTGTAAACAGGCAGATCACTATGAGTCCAGTCAAGCAGTGGGACCCTAAACACCAGGTAGACTGTTCCCTAAAATTAAAAAAAAAAAATCCAGGGTTTCTTTGTATTCTTTTTTCAAAAAATGTATTTGGTACTTGGTCTCACTACACAGCTTGGATTCATAGTGATCCTCCTGCTTTCAGCCTCCCCAGAGCTGGGATTACAGGCATGTGGGAGGTCTAGGTGGTTGACTTGGCCTCATGGCATGTAGTGCTTGTGATTGAACCCAGGTCCCTGCCCCTGCACTTGCCTAGGCAGGTGCTTAGTCCACTGAGCAGCCCTTATCCAGGATTTCTAATTAGATATTTGTTTAGCAAGATGGAGAAGTATAGTGGTAAGGAATTCAGGCTTCATAATTTATATGTATATATATATATATATATATATATATATATATATATATAT
>NDGN011407909.1:0-10487 GCA_002564285.1 Tympanoctomys barrerae
TGTTTACAGCCTCCCAAGAGCTGGGATTACAGGGGAGCACCACCACACCCAGTCTCAATTGCCCTCTCAGCATGCCCCAGGTGTGGGGCCAGCACAGCAGACCCCAGGATCAAACCTGTGGCCCCTGCACCTGCTTGCAGGCACTTTAATCCACTGAGCTATTTGGCTAGTCCTGGAATTTACTTAGAAATTTAAAAGTTCCCAATTTATGCTTGTTTTCTCTCTTCTTATTAAATTTTATGATGCTGGGGATTGAATCCATGCTTTTTACACTGAACTACATCTGTAGACTTTTTTTCAGTTTTGAGACAGGGCCTTGATAAGTTATCACAGCTAAGTTTGAATTTACACACTTCTGCCTTGGCCTCCCATAGTGCTGGGACTATAGACCTGTACTGCCTCCCTGGCTGCTGTTTTCCTTTATTATTAACATCTTATCACTAGTTAACATTCACTTGTTACAGTTAGTAAACCATATTTTTTGTTTCTCTTTGGCCTTTTTTTTTTGAAATGTACTTGGTACAGAGTCTCACTACACAGCTCAGACAGGGTCACACTGTGTAATCTATGCTGGCCTAGTAAACCAGTATTTATTTATACGTTATTATTCACCAAAATGCCTGTTTCACACTTCCTTGTTTTTTTACCCAATGTAATTTTTTATTTAATTTTTTTTGGGGGGGGGGCAGAACCGGGGATTGAACTGAGGCCCCTGTGCTTGCCAGCCAAGCACTTATTCCACTGAGCTATCTCCCCAGCCCCTACCCAGTGTAATTTTTTTGCCCCAGCATTGGATGTGTTTCACTCCATTTCATTTAACAGTTATATCTCCTGCACCATCTCCCATCCTAATTTTCTTTTATAAAAAACACAACAGGGTCTCACTAAATTACTGAATTGCCCATGTTAGGCGTAAATTTTGATCCTCCTGCCTTAGCCTCCACAGTGCTGGGATTACAGGTGTACACTATCACACCAAGTTGTTAAGTATCTCTTGAATGTGACTGCTTAGACTCTTGTTTTTGATGCCTTTAATAGTTTTGAAGGATACTAATTATATATTTTGCATAATATCCATCCGCTGAAGATAAGACTGGGGTTTTAGTTCTAGGGCATTAAAAGACTGTTAAAGTGCCATTTTCGTTGTTTTATATATGAAATATTTACTGTCAGCGTGATATACCATAGAAGTTAGTGTTTCACCACTTCTTCTGTAGTCTTTAGAAGGAAGTTAATGTGCACAGCTCACATTTGAATCAAACCATCTTTCCCCGAGGATATTAGCATTTTCACGCTAATTGTTGGTGTAGAAAAGTTTTGTCACCCTATTTTCTATTCCTTTCACTTCACATAGGTATCCCATATTTGTGGAATTGATTTTTCTCTAGATCTTTTCTACCTTCTTTCACTGTTATGGGGTTGAATTATTCCAGCAACAAAAATGTTGAGGTCCTTAAGCTTCACATTGTGACCTTAGGTAGAAATAGTTACAGATGTAACTTCTTAGTAAAAAATGAAGGGGCTGAGGAGCTGGCTCAGTGGAATAAGCACTTCCCTGGCAAGTGCAAGGGTCTGAGTTCAATCCCCGGTTCTGGCCCCCCCCATAATAGTAATAATAAGACTTGTAGGTAGGAAGGTATACTGTTAATCCAGTATAACTGGGCTTTGTTAAGAAGAAAAGAGAGGCACACAAACTGTAAAACATATGGCCGTGCGGCATAACATGCAGTGGTCCCTCTAAAATCCAGTGAGTATCACATGGCTGACTAGCACCAGCAGCTAGGAGAGAGAAGAACAACTCCCCCTTTCACCCTTTCCACCCTCTGTAGGTTTCAGAGGGTGTATGAGCTTACCTTGTTTCCATATTCTACCCTCCAGAACTCATAGGTAATATTTTTATGGCTTTTGTTTATATCTTGTTCTTGCAGTACAAGGGATTGGCCTCACCCATGATAGGCATCCATGTTATACCCTGTTCTGTATTCTCAGCTTTTATTTATTTTGGTAGTCTTGGGATCTTTCTGCCTCATCCTTACCTTTACAGGTGTGCACCACATCTAGCCATTTCTGTTGTTTTATGATCCCAGGTTTTACTGCTATTATTTTTCAGTCCTGGAGAACTAATACAGAGTTTTACTAGAAAATAGGATGCTGTTGTACCACATACTGAAAAATATAGAAGTGGCATCGGAATTGGATAAAGGTGAGAAGCTCAAGAGCAGAGGAAATAGCTCAGCGGTCTAAGCACCTGCCTGGTAAGCGCAAGGACCTGGGTTCAATTCTTGGTACCGCATGCCCTGCCAGTTGCCAAAACCAGGCATGGTGGTGCACACCTGTAATCCTGGCACTGGGAAGGCTGAGATAGGGATCACTACAAGTCTGAGCTGCATAGAAAGATCTTGTGCCAAATAAATAAAAAATTTTTAAAAACTTGAAGCTCAAAAGAGTTTTGTGAAAATGACAGAAAAAGATACATTTCTGTGGTGAGATTATTGGTAGAAATATGGAGTAAAAGGCAGTTCTAGTGAAGGCTCAGAAGTGAAGAGTTCTAAAGAAAGTTTCTGTTGTCTTACAGAATACATACATTATCATGAAGAGAATTTTGCTAGAAATATACACATTAAAAGTGCTTCTGGGAGTACTTCCTTTTCAGATACTCATCTGAGTTAGCTGTCTGCATGCTTGCCCACTTCCCTGTTTCTCCCTGCCCCCTTCATATTATTACCTCTTTACTTTAAAAAAAAATAAGGTGCTTCTGGTGAAGCTTGTGTTAAAAATGAGCATGTTGTTGGAGATTGGTTTGTTGGTTTAATTTTTAGGAGCATATTATTGGGCTCTGGATGAAAAATGGTTCTTGTTATAAAGTGAGAGTTGTATTTTTCTGTTGGGTGGAAGGTCACTCATTAATGACAAACTTGGGATATTTAGCTGAGAGATTTTTTCGTACAAAATTTAAGACTAAATCGGAGTTTGTCTTTCTGCTTGTAGTAAACTGTGAGGTAAATGATAAATTAAGGAAAGAATTATTAAGCAGAAAGAAGGATCATTTTGAGTGTAGTTCAGCTATCACTTGTAAGTGCAATTAGACCTGTACTTTATGGAGTCAGCCATCTCTGCAGAAGGCTGGAGTATACATTGAGTTATCTAAGAGAGGTCTATGTAGAACTCTTGTATCTAAGGCTTTGATGGCCCCTAACATCTATGGAAGTTAATGAAGTTTGTTTTGTTTTGTTTTTGTGGTACCAAGGATCAAACTTTGGACCTTGTACTTGCCAGGCAGGTGCTTACACCACTGAGCTATCTCCCCAGTGCAATAATAAGGTTTTTGAGGGATTTTTGTGTCAGTGGATACATAGCCAGTCTGGACTAGAAGGGACAGAGACAGGATATGTAATCATATTAAAGAAAACTTAACGTGAAGGCAAGGTGATGAATACAGAATCCTGAGAGAGCATAGGTAGTAGGTTCCCACTTTGGTTCCACAAAGCAGAGGCACTATCCAAGACCAAAAGAGCAGGCTTCTACTTTGGGCCCGTAGAACCGAGCATGGAGCCACAGAGGGCTGGTCTTGAGTCCTGAAAGGTAATTGAATTTGCCCTGTTAGGTTTGGACTTGTTTGGGACCTATCATCTGTTTTAACTTCCAGTTCTTTCTTTTTTTTTTTTTTTTTTTTTTAATAATGAGAATGTTCTGTGCTTAGAAGCAGATTAATTCATGGGTTGATTTCACAAGGTCAAAGATAGGGAAGGTTTTTTTTTTTTTAACCTCATGTTAAATCAACACCCAAGATCTCACCTGTAACTTTCATTTTGTGAGCCTTGGGACTTTGAGCTTTGGTATTTAGATGGGGATTGTTGTTAAAGTTTATGTCTGAAGTAGTAGAATTACAAGGATGATAGTGTTGTGGATATATTTAATATATAGAAAGGCAATAACTTTTGCCAGACCAGCAGGTAGGCTGTTGCTTTTTGAATTGTGGCTTCAGAAAGAACGTTATATTGAAGTCCTAAGGTACCTCTAGTACCTTAGAATATTTTATTTGGAAATAAGCTAGTTGTGGAAGTAATTATTTAAATAAAAAGGGCTCATACTGGAATAAAGTAGACCATTAATCCAATATGACTGATGGTATTATTATTATTAAGAGCAGAATATATTTTTTAGGGAAAGAAAGCTTCTGAGAGAAAGAAGTGATCCTCAGTGTTTTGCCCCTGGTGTCTTTAAAGAAGAGAATTTAGGATTGTGGTTGTAGCTCAGCAGTGGTAGAGCACTTCTGTAGCTTGTGCAAGGCCCTGGGCTGTGTACTTCTTCAGTATTGGGGCAACAGGCATGGGACAACAGATAAACAGATGAGTAGGCCATGTGATAAAGGCATTGCAGTGTTGATTTTTGCTTTGGAAAGTTTGGCTACCATATATCCTAATTCTTCCATGCAGCATAGCTGACCTGGTTTTCTTCATCTTTTTATGTTCTAAGAGCTTCTGCTGAACTTTCATTTGTTTTTTTTACCAGGTCCTTTCTGCCTTCTGCCACTAATAAGGGTTTCATTGTATTCTCCCAAGATGTACATTGCAGTCTTAATTCTGTGTGGAGTGTGGAGATGAGAGCAGTGTGTATTTACAAGCCAGGAACCATTAAGTGATGCTAACTGACATTTGCCAGAAGCTGGGAAAAAAGGGTTTGTTCCCTACAGATATTATCAGAGAGCATGGTTCTGCTGACACCTTGAATTTCAGACTTTCATTTTCCAGATCTAAGACAAATCACTGTTGTCTTAAGCCACCCAGTTTGGGCAGGAGTTTCATTTTCACTTTGTTGACCTGTACAGACCCCAGTTCTTATCTCCTAACTCATTTTGGACTAAACCTTTAGGGTCTTACTAAGTATTTGATGAGCATCACTTGATTTTTAGTAACCTCAGTTTTTGGCACCCTGCCTTTCTAGTTGTTAAACACGCGGCCCTCTTTTTTTTTTGTGGCCTTCTGTATTCATGGAGTCTACGTTTCTGGATTCAACCAGTTGGGACTCAAAAGTACTGTGTGGGGGAATTCTTTTTAAGAATTCCCTAAACAATGGTGTACACCAACCATTTACAAAGCATTGATGTTGTATTAAAGTATTTCAAGAAATCTACATAGTTTAAAGTATATGAAAGGGGATTGTATGTTATGTGTAAATACTGTGCTACTTTATGTAAGGGACTTCAGCATCATATGGGTGCTGAAGAATACTGTATTTTTAAAATATAAGACAGCATTTCTGTCTGTAGCAAAGAAGGGTAAGTATGAGTTCAGTCCTCTAACCCTGCTTTTAACATCCAGTTTCTCCAACTCAGTTTTTGGTTCTTTTGGTGCCATAGTTTGTGTTCTACAATTTGGATTAAAGTAGCTCTTAGTGCTTTGATAATTTGTTATTTGAAAGGAAAAGGCAGTACTGGGGATGGAACCTTTCATGCTAACCAAGCTGTCTACCACTGATCCATGTTCCAGCCTCTGCTTCAGTTTGTGGCTGCCTTGTAAAATCACTGACTTCATTTTTTCTCTGAATTGTGATCTCTTTAAGTTATTAGTAACATCATATATGTAGCAAGGATTTTGCCTTGTGGTAGCTCAAATTTCTCAAAGGATGGTGTTAAAGTTTGGTGCTGTAAATGACTCAGTGACTTTGTACTGTTTTCCATTGTTTCACTGGTGGTGGTAAAGCAATTTTTAGGTTTCTTTTTTAAAAATGGTTTTGCTTTTATAAGCCGAATCTGCTTAAAGGAGTACCAGGATGTGGTAGCTTGTTTGTTTTAATATGTTTTGTGGTACTAGGGGTTGAACCCAGGGCCTTTGCATTGAACTGCAGCCCCCAAACCTTCCACCCCAAACTGGGTCTCACCAAACCACTATCTTGCCCAGGCTGAGTTCAAACTCAGCAGTCCTCCTTTCTCAGCCTTCCAAAGTGCTTTGGTTATAGGTATGTACCACTAGGAACTAGGAATACAGTTTTAACCACATTATATTTTTGTTGTATATTTGCTTGTGGGTTTTTTGTTTGTTTATTATTGGGATGAGGTCTCTCAGTATTGCCCAAGCTAGTATTGAACTTCAGGACTGAAGTGATCCTCTCACCTCAGCCTTCCAAGTGCTAGGGATACAAGCATGAGCCACAGTATCCAGCTGTTACATGTGTGTTGTATATTGACAGATTTTGGAAGAAGCATGAACACTTACCTTATACTACAATTAATGAACTTTAATTCTAGATTATTTTTAGCGACCTCATTTTAATTCTTGTCTGTTATTTTGGGCTTAGGAAGATACATTAAAACTTTGTGACTCTTGACTAAATATTGTTTTTTAACATTTCTTTTTATTTTTAGCCAGACTCTTCTATAATTTCTATAATTATTTGTATACTATAAACAAGTTCAGGGGCCAAGGATATAGCTCAGTGGCACAAGCACCTGCCTGGCAAGCACATGGGCCTGACTTTGATTTCTAGTACCAAAAATGAAAGAATGAATGCAGTTTTGTTGAAGTAAAATGATTAATTTTTAACTAATAAGTGACAACTTTATGGATTTTTTAAAAACTTACATTAGGTTTACTAGTAACTGATACTGTAATCATTAGACAGTATCACTGATTCTCTTTCCTAAAAAACCAAGGGTAATACCTACCTTAGTAGGTTATTAAAAAAATTAATGAATGATACCTTTTACCTAGCTGACTAGTCACTATTTTCATGTTTATGGGTTTTATTATTGTCAGTGTGAAACAATCAATTGCTTTATAGTAGCAAATAAAGTGTATTTATTTTCTCAAATTTTTTTCATTTGACCACAGAGAAAGTAGTTGCTAGATGCCTACATTATAACCAGTTCTCTTTAAATACTATAGAATTTAGCTTGGGTGCTAACTATATTAAAATTAAGATAAATATTTAGAGAGGCCGGGGAGATGGCTCAGTAGAATAAGCACTTGCCTGGCAAGCTCAACGGACTGAGTTCAGCCCCCCAAAAAAGCACTAAGATAAATATTTAGAACATTTTAAGTATCCCATAATTTAAAAAACACTTTTTTTCAGGAGAGAAGGCCTCTACATAGCAAGTGATGTATATATGAACTATCTTAATAGGCTTTAATGATTGTATTTAAATAAGTAGTAAAAGTTTTTTTTTTTTTTTAAGTATTAAAAGTTTTGAGTTTTATTTATTACACTTTAAGTTTATTCAGGAATCTGCTTAATTAGTAATGTACCAAACTAACACCATATACAACTAGAAAGAAAAGCAAAAGTGGTAAGCTTTCATTTGACTTTACATTAATATGTAATTCTCCAAAGATATGAGCTATGGTTTAATAAAAGGCAAGGAAAAAACCTTGGGGAAAAAGAAAAAAATATATAGTGTATACAGTAGTCATGTCCTCAGTCCCACACCTGATCCAGAACTTTGCGTTTTGCAGTTTCAGTTACCCATGGCTCAGCTGAGGTTAGAAAATATTAAATGGAAAAATGTCAGAGGTAAATAATTATTAAGTTTTAAGATGTACACCATTTAGAGTAACTTGCTGAAATCTATTCTATTCCTTTAACCTTTGAGAGTAGAATCATCATTCAGTGTATCTAGGCTGTGCTGTTTCTCTATTGTCATTTAGTAGCTGTCTCAATTATGTTGTGGAATCACAGTGCTTATGTTCCAAATACCCTTATTTTACATGGTCCCAAAATACAAGAGTAGTGATGCTGGTGATTTGCATTTGGCAAAGAAGCTATAAAGTGCTTCTTTTAAGTGAAAAAGTAAAAATATAGTTATTTTGAGAGAGTACATGTATAATATACCATGATTTTATTTTGTTTCATTTTTTTGGTCTTTTTGTTTTTTAGTTGAGGTTTATTTTTTTGGTTTTGCTGAGGACCTATCCCAGGGCTTCTAGCTTGCTAGGCAAGTGTTCTACTATTGAGCCAAATCCTCAGCCCCAATATGCCATGATAAATTGTTCTGTGTTATTGTTAGCTGTTATTAATCTTTGTAAGTTAAACTTTACCATAGGTATGTATGTATAATAAGAAACATGTTTATGCACACAAACACATAAACACAGTTTAGAACTACCTAGTTTTAGACATTCACTGGGGGTTCGGTATATAATTAAAGGTTCATGAAAAATGTTTCAGAAGATTTGTTGAAAATTGGACCAAAACGATACCAGATAGAGTATAATTCTGGTGCTTATGTTTCAGAACTAGTTGTATCCCTAGCATAGAGAAAATAGTGCTAAGGCATCAGGAATTCTTTTTTAGAGGCTAAATGTTGAATCAAAGTATGTACTCCCTTTGAGGAACAAACCTCAACGGGTTTCCACAGATACAAAGCCTCAAGGCTTGTCCTGTTGCAGTCTTTTAATAATGTATTACCACCTACCATAGGAATTCAAGATTTTCTCACCCTGACTTTGTGCATTAAATAGACTATACTGTTGTTGTGTTGTCTTAAAATGTTAGAGACTTTTATTTTCTTATAAGGTAAATCTATTTCTCATTTAACCTAGTTCTTAAGCATTATTTTCATATTAATCTCCCCATCTGAAACTGCCTTTGGCATCTTGGGTGCCAGCATCTTTTTTTTTCCTCCTGGGTCTACAAGTCCCTTATGGCCTGATTTAGAAACATTCCCCAGAGTTTGCTATGGGGATCTCTTCTCTGCTTTTATGCCTTTTTGGTTAGTGGCTTTACAACCATAACTCTATCTCGGAGTCATTTTTTAGGTTTTCATATACAGCTCTACAAGATAGGTGCACTGGCAGTCGTTTGCCTTATTTGATCTTTTGTCTCTGAGCTGTATGTAAATTATTGACTTTTCCTTCAATGTGTTGGTCTTTTTGGTATTTGTGAGTTTCTAGGAGCCATAGGGTATTCAGAAATGCTTTTTTTTGTTTGTTTATTTGCTTTAGCCAGCCAAGTGCAGGAATTACAGGTGTGTTCCATCATTTGCCTGGAATATTTGTACTCTCAAGAGAGGTCAGAAAAGTGCAATGTAATAATTAGGTGTGGATGGCTTTTGTTATTTATTGTGAGGCCGGGAGGTCTTTAAGATAGGAGATTATTTTCTTACTACTTATGTCATTGACATGTTAGGAGGAAAGATATATGATACACCTCAGGATGTAGCTGAGCAGTAGAATGTTTGTCCCGCACATAAGGCCTTGGGTTTGAGCCCATCCTATTCCCCTAAAAGAAAAAATAGCAGTTGGGCAATCTTTTTGCTTGTACATCTTTGCTTTTAAACTTTCAAGGATCAGCAGTTTTTCAGAGGATTCTGGATAATAATCTATTGTGAAGTTGTGGCTGTGGTTTTTATACTGTTATCAAAAGTGATTCCCTATTCACATGTGTTTCCGTACTCCTCATCCATAACAATCACCTTTACTGAAGTCTTTCAGCTTCTCAGATAAAGTTGCATATGTAGGGCTTTGTAGCCTGAAGAATTAGGGATTTAGTTACCTTTAAGAGACCTAAAGCAGGTCAAGGATTCATATGGTTCAGTGGTAGAGTGCTTGCTTAGTATTCCTAAGGCCCTAAGTTTAAGTACCAGCACCCCCACCCCACCCCTACCTGGGTTAGTGAGTAGGGATAGTCCAGAAGTGAAGGGGCCAGAAAAAGGTGCCACAGTAGTAGAGCTCCAGAACATCTAGCTGTTGTGTCCATCATAAAAACTCAGTAGTTTGCAGTCTTTTAGGGAAAACAATTATACCTTCTGAAAAAAGAAATCCATGTACTCAGGGGAAGGGAGGTAGTGAGAATTTCTTCAGAATGGAGAGGTTTTAAGGAGTTAGTCAGCAAGAGAGGAGTTGGGGGGCGTAGGGGGATCCTGGTGGTGCCACATATCTGATCAGTAGTTCACAACCCAATGCTTCTTATAGAGGTAATGAAGCCTACTTAATTCTGTACTTTGTTGATAACCAAGTGAGATCCTTTTGGGGGATCTCTCAGACCTTGCTGTACAGCTCATAACTGCTTTTTTTGAGCAATCATCTCCAGAATTACTTGTTATTCCTCATGTAGAATATAAAAGGGGTCTTGGTGGGACCAAGTTGCTAAATTCAGTCCAGCAGTCACTGTTTGATATAAAAAGTTCTCAGGAGTAGTGTAAGTTTTTTTCTGTCTGGTCTTCTCTGAAAGGGCAGAGAGCCAGGTACTGCACCAAGGGTTGGGTGGCAGGGTAGGCAAAGCCAGAACACCTGTAGCTCTGTTCTAGCCTTCTCTCATACTGTACTCTGGGTCGAGTTATTTTATTTGCTCTCAATTTTATATTTACATGCCTTTTAATGAAGCTCTCATTTCTATCTTACATTCTCAAAAAGATATCTCAGTGAACAGTAGTTACAACAGGGTACAGCAGGTGTTGATTCTTAAATTTTAACGCATCAAGAAAAATTGTAGGGGCTAGGGAGATGGCTCAGTGGAATAAGCACTTCCCTGGCAAGTGCAAGGGCCTGAGT
>NDGN011407921.1:0-11480 GCA_002564285.1 Tympanoctomys barrerae
CCAATTTGATTTGAAACTGTCTCATTGCTATTTGTTTCTCAATAAAATTATGGGGAAAAAAGGGTTAAAAAAAAGAAAGAAAGAAAAGAAAAAAGAAACATTGTAGGTAAGAGTAATTTTGGCCAGCCAATATGTATTGGAATTCAGCCATTTAAAGTAGTTAACTGGTAAAATTCAATGAGATTCCACGATTGAATTTGTTATTAAAGTTACTCCAGAGAAATGTTCCATTTGGTAATTGACTCACTCAACAGGCTGGGAACCTGCAACATGAGAAACACATAGTAATCTCCTGTGCTTTTCTGATCTGACTGTGTTTTCCTAGTGGAATCAAATAAAAACTAACTCGTGCCTCAAGCATTAGACTGTACTCCAGAACCAACTGTCAACCTGCTTGTGCAAAGATGAAAAACCAAAAGAGACTGGAGCCCAGGAACCCAGGGGTACCCGAGAGGCCCCGAGGTTCCTTCCCGCCCTGCCGGGACTCGCTTTCCGGCTTACACATTTTTCCACGCTCGATTTTCTTCATTGAGAGAAAGCAGGACAGCAGTCCGAGCACTGCCTCTGAGGCCGGGCAAAACCTGCTTTTGAATCCCCATTTCTTCACTTACTGGATGAGGAGCTTGGGCAAGTTTTTAAAACCTCTTTAAGGCTAAGTTCCATCCTCTGTAAGTTTTCTAACTTAGGCTGCAGGGATAAAATGAGATAATGTGGGTAAAGCTCTTAGTACTGCGCCTGGCAAATGATAAGCACTCAGGAAAGTGTAGCTTCAATTTAATCTTGTCATTAGCAGAGCATAGAGATGACAGATGAACTAAGATTTATTAAGTTCCTAGTGCTCCTTGGGCAAAATGACGCTCTAGAAATTACCCTCTCGCCAGTCGACCTCCCTCCCTTCCCCCGCCACAAGTTTCTTCTTTATAGGTTTGGAAGCTAATTCTCGAGCTCATGCACCATCTTTTTCTTTTACGTCCTCTTCCTGATTCCGATGATTCAGTTTAGAAATATCACTGTGCATCAGAAATGTGGTCAGCAGAGAAAAATAGAAATGATGAAAAGTAAACCATGACCTAAGTGTTATTTATTAGTAGATGTTTTTAAGTGGTAGAATTAATAGTACTTGCTAATCCTGTGGATTTATGCTTTTTTTACTTTCCAAATTTGTACATTATTCCTTTTTAAAGGAAAAAAAAAAAGACTGTATTTGAAAGGTATGCATAGCAGAGGGAATCACTCATTAAACTTGGTAAAGATGTGGGTGGAAGGAAGTAAATGAAATAACTGGAATCAGTGGAGCATGCAGAGCAGGCTGAGGGAAAGTCACTGGGTGAAACTCCAGAGCTCGGCGTTAGAGGACGCGGGTTATGCTGCGGGGCAGCACGTGGTCCAGCACGACCGTGGTCAGCTCGTGTTACTAGAGTCCACGTCTCTTGTCCATAAGATGGAGTTAAGATTCTCCAATAATTCTTGGGAATGTGAGTTTATATGTGAAAAGTGTGTGGCGTACAGTTTGGAAATGTGTTAGTTGAGATGTAAATAGCTTTAAAAGAGCCAACGGAAAAGCTTAGCCAAAGAAATAAGTAAATGCTCGCTGATATTTGGAGGCCCGGTCTATACCTGAACTGGGACACAGTAAAAGCTAGAGTTAAAAATTTTTTCACATTCACCAAAACCGCTGTCTTTCCTTATAATTATTAGCATTGCTAGTGAAAATCCACTTTGTAGTTCCAGAAGCCAATAGCATGTTTTCATTTCAACTTTAGATTTTGCAGCAGAGATCTAGTGCTCACTAAAACTGGGCCTTCCTCTGCATTCCGAGTTTGGTTCCACGCACTTTTCTTTCCGTCCCCACTGACAAGAGCCAGGGCACGCACTACCCTTCACCCACTGGCCGTGGGTTGTGGCCACGCTGTCTCCGCTCTTGGAAACATGCATCTGGCGACACCCAGAGCCTCAGGTTCTGTTCTCATCCCAACACTTTTCTTTAACTGAAACCTACACTTCTTCATGCTGCATTCAAGAATCTCAATCTAGTATGAGCCACTTGCCCTTTTGCCCAATACTTCATTTTTTCCTCTCGTTATGCTGAAGGCTCTGGGTTGGCACTTAGCTCTATTCAGGTTGATTTTGTCATCAGGCCCGACACGGAACATCTTGGAACCCTGATTTCCATCCAGGTCTCTCAGCCTTGCACTACTGATGTGCTGGGTGGCAGCATCCTCCGCGGCAAGGGGCTCCGCTGTGCATTGCACGATGCTCAGCAACATCAGGGACCTTGCGGGAGACATCCCAGAATATTCCCAGACAATAACAAGTATATGTGTGGGGCAAAGCTGCCCCCAGCTGAGGACGACTGAGCTGCTTGTTTTTGTTCATGTGCCTTCGTGATTTCACTCCCAGGCTACACTGTAGGTGCACATAACAATAATAATGATATCAGCTTTGAAAACATCTGTGCTAAATTTATTATTTTGATCTCTAATTGTCATGATAAGCCTCAGGTAATATCCAGAGCTGTACAGGGAAGTGTGGAAGGTACTGTGCCTGTGTCTCTTAGTCTCCCGGCAGGATGGTACTTGTCCTGTTTGAAAGTCAGGATGCATCACTAAGGTGAGAAGGTTTGCTGTCGCTGACTCTCACTCAGAAAGTCTTTCTAAAGCTGATTTGCTTATTTGACTCTGTTAATTGCATCAATACATATTTTTACACAGTATCTTCTTTATTTACATTAAACACACATCCACTATAGTATAGAAGGAAAAGGAAATTGTACTTTGTATGGGACTCTGTCCTTAACTATATAAACATACTCGCTGATAGGTTCATTACATGTCAAATAACCAAGCATTAAATGTTATTTATTTATTTATTTATCATGTTCAAAGTGCAGGAAATTGAACCCCATCCCAGCCCTTACTCAACCTTTTGTTTGTTTGAGACAAGATCTTGCTCTGTCACCAAGTTGCTGGGCTCAAACTTACGAACTTCCTGCTTCAGCCTCACAAAGTGTTGAGGTGATGGGCTTGTCCATCACACTTGGGTGTTATTTTATTTTTAACAGTGCTGGGAGGCGGGATACGAGGGCTTCACATGTGCTAGGCAAAGGGCTCCAGCACTGAGCTGCATCACCAACTCTGAAAGTTTTATTTTTGAGTCTTGCTAAATTGGCGAGACTGACACCAGATATGTGATCTTCCTGCCTCAGCTTCCCAAGTAGCTGAATCCTGGCCAGCATGGGTGCTTTTATAATGCAGACAGGCATGTTTGGCTATTATGTAGGTGCTTGTATTTCAATGTATAGGAGAACTGATTAGAGTTTTCCCATCTGCCAAGAATGAATTTTTCTTTTCCTGTTTAAAATAATACAACACTGCTGCTCTTATACAGAAACTTACCTTTGAACCCATTTTCTGGAGTAAACTAGATTCAGATAGTTACAAGTCTCTTGAACCATATTACTTATGTAGAAAGTTAGGCTTTGTGCTACACAGTGTATGCAGTATTTTTTTAAAAATAAGCTATCCTAAGAAATACCTTTAAAAACGAAAGAGAGAATAAGTATGGAAGAAAGGGAGGTTTCATTTGCAGGGTTTTTTTTTTTTTTTAGAAAATAGGTTATTTTCCTAGCCGTCTGTGACAGCTACAGCTATTCTCGCAGTGGGATGAAGCTGTCCATTCTCGCATCGCTGTGTCTCACTGTCATGCTCTGAATTCCAGCTTCTTCCCTTTGCATCTCACTAAAATGCAATTAGCCTTATTCTTAAGTGGTCTCTTGGGGGAAGTCAGTGGGTTCAGCCCTTGTCCTCTGTGGTTACCTCTTTCCACCCTTTGAGGACTTGATTCTACTCTCCAGCACACACCCAAAGCCTAGATTTTTTGCCTGATCGGCTCACTTCACATTCAACCATGTCACGCACTTCCCACCATGTCTCCTGGGCGCCTAGGATCCACTTGCATAGCACAGAAGGTGATCATAGCCTCCTCACTCAAATCTGCTCTTCTTTCTGAGCTCCCCAGTACAACAAATGGCTTCAGATTGCATTTATGTCTTTAAGCAGGATGAAGGATGATCTAGGGCTTTGCTCTCTGCCTTACCTCTGAAGTCGGTCACCAAATCCTGTTTTCTCTTTTTCTGCCTTCTCGAAACCCACTGCGCTGCACCCTGAGTTCATCTGCCTCAGTTCTGAAACTCATAGTCTTTGAACAAATTCACAGCAGTTTTGCATTGGTCAGTGAAATTAGTCTCACTGCTATGACAAAACAACCCAGTAGAGGATGAGCTTGTTTTGGTTCCCAGTTTTCAGAGGGCTGAATTCATGGTAACTAAATCCAAGAGGAACAGCACAGTACAACGGTTTCTCAGAGAAGCTGCCCAACCCACGGTGGCCAAGAAGCGGAGAAAAAAGGGAGGAGTTGGAGCAACAGTACAGCAAGTGTCCCCCCCAAGATTTGTCCTCCATGGATCAATCCACTGATAGGTGCAGTGCCCTCAGAGTCCAACACACTTGAGACTTTGGGGTGACATTTTAGACCTAAACCAAAATAAGTTTCCAAATTATTTTCCCAAATGATCCTTCTGTACATTGAAATAAATTGTCTATTTTCCTGAATATATTGCTCACATATGCATAAATAGATGTGGTACCCAATAAGTTTTATGTCAGATTATGTAGGGCTAGATATAGCAAGACAGCACGAAGAAGGTAGGGTGGGCCCCATTAATGAGGAAGGGGTCATTTGTTCCAGGTTGACTGTGGACTGAACTTCCTTCTACCAGGAATCATACAGGAAATATCAAATTCTAAGGTAAGAAAAAGAAGCAAAAATCAACAACTATTAAATCCAACCAAGGTAATTCACAAAGTCTAGGAAGCAGCAGTGCAGGAATTTGGAGGAGTCTACAGAAGAACCCACTTCCTACTCAGACTGTATTTAACAATCCAGATGCATACTTTCTGGGTTTTGTACAATAGCAGCTTTAAATTTTTAAAAAATATTTTATTTTATTTATTTATTTATTTAGGTAAAGGGTCTTGCTATGCAGCTCAGACTCATAATGATCCTCCTGTCTCAGCCTCCCCAGCAATGGGATTACAGGCATATGCCACCATGCCCAGTTTCAGTGGCTAGCTCCTCCCACCTGGGGCTCCAGGGTCCACACTGCCTGCAGTACCAGGGATCAAACCCGGGCCATTGTGCTTGCCATACACCGCTGAGCTATCTCCCCAGCCCCAACAGCAACTTCAAAGATGTCACAGATCAACTTTCTTAAAATACCTGGTTTCAAAAGTGGGGTAAAACATTTCAAATGTGTTTCACAACAAGATATTGTTGCATTGGGCCCAAAATGGTCAGTAGAAGAGAATAACCAGATATTTGAAAAAAAAAACCAAAAAACAAAAAACCAGATGAAATGTACGTGTGATTATATCTCATTTATACTATGTCTAACTCAATTTTGTTCTAGGAGATCTGAAGGCTAAGAACTTTGTTTTCATCCCATATCCAACTATCTATCTTGGCTTTTGATATTTTGTTAGACTACATTAGTCTTCTCTGGAGTGTAATTGTCCTTAACTTGAAACAGGATTCTGTACAATTTGTTCTTCCCCCTTGCCATGTGTTAAAGAAAAGCTGACAAGATGTTCATTGAATAGAACAATAAACGGCCTCTAAAAATAATTAGTTACAGACAAATAACATGCATACTGAAGGATATAATTTTAGATAAAGCAAATACCTAACAATTGGTAACTTCTAAAATACACCAACAAGTTTCTTAAGGATGTATTTCCAGGGATATTGTTTGCCAATCAACTTCAAGAGACTACAAATACTTGTTAGGTTCTGAAACATTTTTTGCAACAATTTAAATAAAAGTATATAAAATTTTTGTCTCTCCAAATGTTACAAATCTGTTCAGATAAAAATTAAAGGCTGTCACGCTCCTTGATTAATTGAAGAGTAAAGAAATATATAAAATGAAATTGGGAGATTGAATTCATATTTCTCATTTTTAAAAATTTAATCCACTGCAAGCAAAATAAACATGTAAAATTATAAGATCTGTTTAATTCTTCATTTTGAAGTGCTAAATAGTTGTATTTCTTTGTTCTAATTTTAGACTCCAAGGATTTTATGGGTTCCATTGTCCTTGGGGGTAACTATGAACTCTAAATTTCTAAAGATAAAGAGTTATGGAGCAGATTATATGAAATGGTATGTAATTAAGAATAATTAACGATTATAATATTCATTAATTAATAAACCTATTTGAGTCGCAATTACTTATAATAGTGAATTACAAAGTGACTTTGTGTAAATGGATTGAAAGGAGAAAAAAAGTCTTTATGTTTTGAGAAGAGTGGAGATATATATATATATATATATATGAACTTAATAAAGGGTAAGACCTGTTTAAGATCCCAAACCAGTTTGACCACAGACATGTTTCCACATATCTCCCAAGAAGACATGATTTTGGTTTTCCTTATTACGTTCTCTATATCCAAATGGTTCCGTGCTGACCACGCCTTCAGCGTTTCCTGGGACTGACATGGTAAAATACCTCAGGAGCAACTCAGTAAATCTACCTAATGACGTGCTCACCTGTTAGCCAAAAATTGCATCGGCCCACACGGAGGTTGTTTAAGAAGGGGGCGACGGGCTGAATCAAGCGAGATATGTCTGGCTGATATTGGTAAACTACATCAGTTTTTAGTCCATTGTTTCCAGTAAAACTATATTTCAGTCACACACAGACCATCATATGGAGTCCTAACGAAAATCAAGAGAGAGAGGCAAGGCAGATTTAAGTTAATGTGAAGAACACAGGCGTCTGGAAGGTGCCACAAAGCGTCAGAAACATGATGCCCACCTGCGTCTCCTGCAGGGAGGGAGTACAAGGGGAAGAGAAGAAGGCTGAACAGCTCAACAACAGGAAGTCACAAAGGAACTCTAAGATGCTTCTTCAAAAGAATCAACCTGTACAGAGTTCTTCATCTCAACACTGAAAGGCTCTTTAGAGTCTTTCTGATAAAACAGTCCCGAGTTCCAGGAAGCTATGTTTGTAATTTGTGTTCTGTGTTTTGCCTTCCATGAAGCTTAATTTTCTATCTCCTTTCAAATAGTCTAAAGGGGAACAAGGTGTCCTGTCTCCTCACAGTATAAGGAACACTAGGACTCTGGTAGGGGTGGCAGTTCTGTGACCTAAAAGAAAAATCTCTGAATTCCTTAAAGAAGAAACTAACGCTGATTCAAACTAAAGTCTTTAACAAAGAGATAGTGAAGGAAAACAGCCTCACAGACACTCTACAAAGATGGATGATTAATATTGCATCTGAGTCTATTTATTTTTCTTAACCCTAACTACATACAGTCAGGAAAAGTAGAAGCCGAGGCCGGGAGTACCTAAGGGTAGCATACTTGCTGAGCACACATGAGGCCCTGAGTTCAATGTCCAGGGCTGAATCAACAACAAAGCAAAGCACAGATGTAGAATTATGTTCATTAAAGCCCTGTAATCATTATATCTCCAAAATCTAGGAAAAATCATAATCACAATATAAAAGGTTGGAGGACACATTTCAGGCAATGTAAAAGAAATGGATTTCTGCACCTGGAATATTTCACTTGCTAATTTTTTGTTTGATTTTATGGACATGTGTTTGATAAAAAAAATTGAGCATGTTCTTGTAGTAAAATGCCAATTTGTACATTTATTCAACTTGCTTCTAGTCTTTTCCCCATATGTTTATTGACTTTTATTTCAATCTCTAAGGAACTTAAAACGTATTTCCTCCCTCATGAGATAGAGACTGATGTAACTCAAGCACATACCTATACATTTAGTTGTAATTAAATACATGAACATTTCTTAGAGTCAAAACGGAGCAGTAAAAATAATGTGGAGTTATCTCAGCATCTTTACTTGGTGCCCTGCAAGGCCCTGGGTAGGTAATATGAGTTCTCTTCCATTTTGGAATAGAGATTCAATATGGTGTTCCTGTACCTTAAGGTGGACTTGAAAATGTTTTACCACAGCCAGTTAAAAATGGTCATCTTGCCAACAAACAGGTGCAGGGGCCGGGAGTTCAATCCCTGGACCTGCCATGCAGGCCTCAGCCCTGGGGTGTGCCAAGATGGCGACTGGGACTGGGCGTGGTGGCACGCACCTGTAATCCCAGCTCTTGGGAGGCTGTAAACAGGTGGATCACTATGAGTCTGATCAGTAGTGAGACCCTGAACACCCTGTCGAACATTTCCTAAAATACAAAAAAAAAAAAAAAAAGGTCATCTCACATGAAGATGTCTTCCTCAGACAAATATGTTGAAGCAATTTCTGTTATTTGACCAACAACATCTCATCTCCTAATGAATCTCCTGATTTTTTTTTTCATCACACACATGGTAGTAAAGAAAAGGAAAAGAACAAGTTTTGAAGGCAATATGACAAAACAAAATCTATCAATTCTTCTCTCTAAAACCAAGTATCTTTCAGTTTACTTCTACCTCAAACAATTGTCTAGTGGTCTTCTGACATTTGTTCAGTCCCCTGCCCTAGGTCATACATTTTTGCTAGTTTTTGGTTTGTTTTTTTTTTTAAATCTAAAACTTGTGTTCTTCTCATTCAGGGCTGTATTGATTTTTAATGGACAAAAGTGGAAAATATTTCTGAATTAAGCTGAGGTCATAAATATCAGCTAGTGGGTGAACCGTGTGACCTAAATTCCTAAATGTTTTATGTTCCAGTGCATGGATGGTCCCTCCTGCCCAGGTGGCTCCAGAATGCACTGA
Source organism: Tympanoctomys barrerae (assembly GCA_002564285.1). Lineage (NCBI taxonomy): Eukaryota > Metazoa > Chordata > Mammalia > Rodentia > Octodontidae > Tympanoctomys > Tympanoctomys barrerae. The sequence continues at coordinate 8,797 of NDGN011407921.1, forward strand.
TTCTGCTGTTGATGCCACATCCGCTCTGATTGCCTGCTCTGTTCCTCTTTAATCAGTCCCTGTATAGTTAACAGCTGATGTCGTGTCCAGCGCTGTATATTAGCTTCACTTGCTTAGAATGCTACATAAATAATATGGACTCTTGTTTGTCTGTTTCTCATTTAGCATGTCCTGAGGGTTTTTGCTGGCTATAAAATGTGTCAATGGTTTATTCTTTTGCACTATTGAGTAATATTCCATTATTGGTATACATTAAATTTGTTTATCTATTTACCTGTTGATAGAAGATTGCCTAAAATTTCAGTTTTTGGAGCTATGCAGCATTAGGCTTTAAGTGGGTGTGCTATTTTTATTACATTTTGCCTACCTGTTTTTCTAAAACTAGTTAGCAGTTCATTATAATGTAACTGTTTAAAGGAGTATTTGTTTTGCAAAATGCCAACATCTCAAAATTGGCAAGTTATTGATTTTTCTTCCACACTGCAGTATGGGGGGTATGTTAAAACAATTGATCATCTTAGTTAATCAACAAACATTTAAATGAGCTAGTAATCAAATTAGGAAAATGACTGATCTAATATTCTTAATAATAAATGTAGTTTTCTGCTAAATTCTGTTATTCTTTTATGTCTATTTTTTGAGGAAGCTACATGAAATCTTTTAAATAAAAATTATAGCTTTATAGCTATAATTAAGAGGGAAATATATTTGCTCAGGGGGAAACTTTCATTTCTATTTTCTAACTTCAAGAGGCATTTTTAAAACTAATGCTGAGGGCTGGGGAGTCAGCTCAATGGTCTAAGCACCTGCCTGGGAGGCACAGGACCCCCTGGTACTGCATGTCGGAATACAAGCTGGACAGTGAGACCCTGTACCATGTAAATAAAAAAAAAGATTTTTTAAAAAACTAATTTTTTTAAAATTGGAAAACCCTGCTGACATTATTTCTTGAACTGAAAGATATAGGACTAAGATGGTACAGATTGCTGGTATTACTGATTGACACTACAGGTACATCCTTACAAGTGACCAAGCCTGAGGCCCTTTTTCCTGCCAAACTCTGTGGCAGTACCCTGTCAGGAAGGATTCCAGGACAGACTCAATGATTATAACTCACAAGACTAATTTTGACTTTGAATTTTCCTAGATAAGCTAATTTTTTCTGCACTTTGGAATCAGTAAGCAAGAAAGCAATCTCACAAGGGTTTCCCAGCATTTAACATTAGCTATATTTAGAAATAAAATGAGCGACATTGAATGGTACTTTAGTCTTCCTCTACTTTCTTTGAAGTTCGTTTCTAAATTTTTCTTAATTTATAAGAGACAATGATGCCACAGGTTTGTTTTTCCTGAGTAATGGGACAGGGGCAAGGCACATGCTGATCATTTATCATTGGCGTTAACTCATTCCTTTTAAGTAGGCTGTTTATTTTTATTGGTGTCACTGATGAGTAAGACCACAGGGACACTGTAAAACAAGGATTAACAGAAAACTTGGCAGAGAAGGACAATGACAGACAAATAGGAGCTCAAAAACAAGAGGCAGAGAAGGGCTGTTTGAAGATGAAAAAGGTTAGGCAAGGAGCGGCATTGCTTAATTTTTATTTGCAGAGAATATTGTGAATAACATAAAATGAGCAGATATTCTTGAATGACTTGAAATCTTGAGTTTTGGGCTTGACAGGTTTCACTAATGCTTGTTCCAGGCTTTTCTATGATGGCTCTATCAACAAGCACCTCCAACCACAACCTTCTACACTCAGTCCCCATTGTATACCCCCAGGAAAGGGAATTTCTTTGTGTACTGAGTAATGCCCCTTTGGGAGCCTGCTTGTCTTCAGTTATCTCTAGCTTTATGCTTTCAAGAACTCACACAGGAATCCAAAAGGAAGACTGAAAGCCATATAGACTTGTGACTTTCACAAAGAATCAGGATTGTACGTCCCTCCCAATATAGTGATATATTATGTCAGGTTAACACTTCTTTTTGCGCCCTCGTGTACAGATGCATTTTACGAGGTAGAACAGCAAACACTGAATCACTCTGGTAGAGATACACAAAACAAGTAATTATAGCTAGTTGCAGAAAAAAACAATTCTGCAGTTGTGTGATGAAAACTAGTTTTTAACTGGGAGGAGAGATTCTATCAAAAAAAAAAATAGCATGCAGAAAAGCTGAATGTTTTGCTCTGGGAAACAAGGCATCCTTTACAACTTCCTAACGCAGCTACATCACCAAGAAGTGCTGCACGCTTGTTTTTATTACAGCATGTTGTACACTAGATGGAACAGAGTAGGTTTATGTGCCAGGTACGTACAATTACTGCTATTTTCTGTTGACTTTCTATCTTAAGTGACCATTTTCTCTATTATCAATTCATCTAATATTGTAGCAAGAATACCCTTTATTGTCACTTGCTGCTTACCAGGTAGTCCCTGATTATGATTAAATACACATCTTGGATCACGGGCAGTTCTTATTTGGAGTCAGTTGCTACTATCATAAATGTTACTGCACATTCTACATGCCAGGATGTAGAAAATGGCATTTAATATAATGCAGCTTATTTTTATACACCCCATAGAGGACCTCAGTGAAATGTGGACATCTCCACTGAAGGCCTTTATCTCAGATATCAACAGTGTCCGCTGTCCTCTTACATATATCTAACCCCCCTGAAGGC
>NDGN011407929.1:0-11689 GCA_002564285.1 Tympanoctomys barrerae
CTAGGGATCAAACCCAGGGCCTTGTGCATGCAAGCCAAGCCCAGTACCACTAAGCTACATCTGGGCTACATCCCTCATCCCTTTACAGCTTCCTTAGAACTTGCCTAGTCTAATGTTATTTGAGAATCCCTAAGATGGGGTATTAATGTTTGGCATTTGTCAAACTCACTTGACAACAAAACGCTTTTCCATCTCATGGAATTGATATTCCAAAGAATATACTTGGAGAATCACTACAGACAACAACCTTGCAAGATAAATTCTGTCCTTTTATTTTACAAGTAGAGAAACTGAAGTTCAGTTTTGCTGACTAAAATTGCAGTTAGTAATTTGTGGACTAAGGATTAGAACTCAGAACCACCCAACCCTGAGCCTATACTCTATTTTACTGTTCTGCACTATCCTCTGTGGGTCCTAGGTAGGAGGCTCAGACCATTGGGTGTCTCTTATCCAAGTGGTGAGCGCATGAAAATAGGGGGATGAATATGAAACCAAGATCAGAATTCGGAGAGAATCGCACCCTGAAGGTGTGGGTCAGGGAGGCTGGGTTACCCTGGAAACTGAGGCAGGGCTAATAATTCAAGAAAATGAGGAAACTAGACCCTGAGGGAGTGTAGTGGCAGGCAGTTGGAATGAGTCTCCAGGACCACAGGAGCTGCTTTGTCATGGACTCAGCCGGCTTGTGAGGGAGGCAGAATTCATCTCTTCTGTCCGGGCACACAGACAGCAGCCACTTTTCGTCAGATCCCTTGGGAGCTGAGTGATAAGCAGCTCAGGGCTTGTTGTCAAAATTCAGATAAAATTAAAGGTCTAACTCCCCTGGAGCTCTTGTAGGTTCACTTTCTGACTTTTTATAAATGCATCTTTCAACAGGAAGGAGCACCTTCACGGTCATACTCAGATGGTTTCTGGCATATGATTTCCTCTTGATCATTGTAATCAGTGAATATATTTTGGTGAAAACTTTCCATAAATGATCCCAGATATTACTGTAGCATTGTTCACCTGAGAGGCTAAATTTATTGACCCCAGGTAACTTTTCTTGGGAGTCTTGTGCCGACCTGGAGAAATGTGTTTGTGCCTTGCAGACAAGATGGGAAATAGAAGGCCTTCCAACTTCAGAACTAGACATCCTTGAGGTAAAGTGGCCCTTGACTTCTTGGTCCAAATCAAAGATCTCACTATGTGTCTATTTACCGGCAACAGAAAAATGCATAATGGCTCAGCTCTCAAAATTCTTTGGCTTTCCTGAGCTCTATCTTGATGAACATATTTCCTCTAAACAAGCTGTGTGTTACAAGAAATAACCTTGGCCAAACCCCAGTGTCTCATGCCTCAACTCAGCCTTATCAAGAAGCTACCTCTCCTGTGTTTCCTACTCCACTTCATCTGCCTGCCCATGGAAAACTCTTCAATGCTGAGCCCAAGTCATATCTCCTAGAAGCTTCTGGAAACCATCAACCTGTGTTCAAATGCCAACTTTGTCACTGACAGGGCAACCTTGACTATATTACTCAGACTTTTTGGAGTCTGTTTCCTAATTGAAAAAAGAAAAAGATAGGGGGAAGGATAATATTTACTTCAGTTTTATTTTGTTTTTCAAATATTAAATGAGACCCATGAGCAAAAACTGCCTAGCATATAGAAGGTAGTCAAGAAGAGTTTTGATCCATGGATTTCCTTTTGGGTGAGTTGGATTTGTTCTTTTTCCCAAGCCCTGGAACATTCCTGATGATCTCTGTCCTTCTCAGTTCTGCTACCTTAATCAGGGGTGTCTATGTTTGTGGGGTGGGGACAGAAACTCAAGTTACTACTCTCAGTACTTCCTCTGGTGCCTTTAGTATATCCTGCCTCAAGTAATTAGATTAGATTGAATAGACCCTCTGGGTGTTTCTCCCATGACACTCCGATGACCTCTTCAGGGAATGTGAGGCTGCCCAGGCCCTACCTCTCACCCTGCTCAAGAGACACCGCACGCTGCAGGCCTCACGGCCACCTCCAATCCAGCCTGTATCTATCTGAATTCCCTGTGCCCACTTCCCCTATAACCTCGGGCAGTGGTTCTCAATCCCGTGGCAGTGTGTGGAGGTATTTGGGGTCATCACAGCTAGGGCAGAGGGCACTGACTGGCATCTCAAGGGTAGAGGTCAAAGATGCTGTTAAATGTCCCACAGAAACAGGTGCCCCTTGAGACCATGGTATTAAGTGAAATAAATCAGACACATACACTTACATATCACATTGCTTCTGCTATATGAAAGACCCAAATTATAAGTAATTTAAAAAGCAAAATAAAAGACAGAATAATACAAAATAGGGAGATATATTCTTTGCAAATGGGAGGGGGAACTAGAAGTTGTGGGAAGGGTCCAGAGGGGAGTTCAGCAGGACACAAAAAAAATAAGGTATGTTCTATACATGTACCAATTCCCCACAACAAATGCCATCATGTACAGCAAACTTATCCATGATTTTAAAAAAGTGTTTGCAGCACTGTAGCTTGGACATCCTGACCTAGAGAGAGCCCTACCTGGGTCAGTCAGGGTACGGAGCTGCTCTGCTGACAACCCTCCCGTGGCCCTTCCCCTCACGGTGGCCCTCTCCCTGCCTGCTGAGCCCCCCACTTATTTTTTTTAATTTTATTTATTTGATACAGGGTCTCACTATGCATCTCGGAGTTGTGATCCTCCTGTCTTGGCCTCCCCAGTGCTGGGATTGCAGGCATGCACCACCACGTGGTTTTGGTGGCTGGCACGGCTTGCCTGCAGTTCCAGAGCTGGCACGACATGTGGTACCACGGACTGAACCCGGGTCCTTGCACTTGTCAGGCAGGTGCTTAGACCACTGAGCTGTCTCCCCAGCCAGCTCCCCACTTCTCATGCCCCTGGTCTCTGGGGCCTTTCTCCTCTCACTCTCTGGGTACTCCGCCTCCTGCTGTGCTCTATGTGTCACCTCTCTGGATTGTTCCTTCTCTGGAATCCTCATGCTCTCACCTTCTTCAAGTCTCTGCTCAAAGGTCCCCTTCCCGGGGAGGCCTTCCTGACTGCTTGGGGCAGGTAAAGCACAGTCCTCCTCCCGCATTCTGTGTTTCTCTGCGCCATGAATCACAGCCTGATTCACTTTCTGTACTATTTTCTTCTCCCACAGGGAAGGGATTTGTTGTCTTGTTCACTGATATTTCTCACTGCCCAGTGCTCAAAAACTACTGAATGAATGAATGAATCAGTATCAAACCCTCTGCAAGTCCGTCCTTTTAACCTATATTTTCTAACCGATTTATGAAACCATCACTTGTCTGACACCTCATCAAAATCCAATTTGAAGGGCCAGCCAAATAGCTCAGGGGATTAAAGCGCCTGCAAACAGGCACAAGGGCTGGGGGTTTGATCCAGCCGTGCCAGCCCTGCCCCCTGGGATGCCCTAAGCAGACGATTGAGACTGGGCATGGTGGTGTGTGCCTATAATCCCAGCTGTTGGGAGGCTGCAAACAGGAGAGTCACTATGACTCCAACCTGTTAGTGAGACCCTGAACACCCTGTAGACCCTTGCCTAAAATACAGAAAAAAAAAATCCAATCTGAGGACCATGCTTAAATTGTTTTCCTTTATAGTTCCTTTATTTTTCTATTTTTTATTTTTTGGGTGGAACCGGGGATTGAGCTCAGGCCCTTGCACTTGCCAGGCAAGCGCTTATTCTACTGAGCCATCTCCCCAGCTATAGCTCCTTTATTAAAGGGGTATTATTCCTGTGCATACAATCTGTACATTTAAATTATATAATTAAATGATTTTGGGTTTATTCAGTTCTGCAATCATCAATCACCACAATGAATGTTAGAATGTTTTTATTACCCTAAATAGAAACCCTGCACTTTGTAGACCTCACCTCATCCCTCCAGCTCCACGCTAGCCTGTTTCCTCCAGTCTCTGGCAAGCACTGATCTGATTTCTGACTCTGTGGGTTTGCCTGCTCGGGATACTTTCTGTAAAGGAAATTCTGCAATATTTGGCCAGGCATGTTTTTAAGGATCACCCTTGTTGGAACTGTATTTGTATTTTATTATTTCTACAGCTAAATAATGTTCCATGGGGCAGACTTTCAGCATTTTGTTTAGCCATTCATTTATTTTGTTTTCAAAGAATAACTGTGCTGTCCTTTCCTGTGACTACCACCCAGCGTGCCTCTGTGTACCATTTAGGTATGTATGTATGTATGTATGTATGTATTTGGTATAGAGTCTTGCTACATGGCTCAGACTTGTAGTGATTCTCCTGTTTCAGAGCCCCCAGTGCTGGAATTATAGGTGTGTACCACTACACCGAGTTTTGGTGCTAGGCAACTGGGCCCCCCATGGCACGTGGGGCCGGCATAGCAGTGGTACTGGGGATCGAACCTGGGTCTTTGCATTTGCCAGGCAGGTACTTAGACACTGAGCTATCTCTGCAGCCCTCTGGGTAAGCTTTTAAAGTCCTGCCAGTTGCTTCTCCTTCCTTTCCCAATGGGTCCACATCCCACCAAGGGCCAGGGACTGGTTCTCTCCTTTGGTTGCAGCAAGTCCATCAGTGACAGCTCAGTCCCAGTGAAGGGAGTTGCAAGTTCCCAGCACTCAGGCCACACCCCAGCCTGATGCCAGAAGCCTCTGCAGGTGGGCCCCAGGCGCCAGGACTGTCACAGTGTGTGGCCACAGCTGAGAACGCTCTCCCTCCTTCCTCCATCCACACTTCATCCCCTGCCACTTCAGTACTTTCCCTACAGCAAATCTGGCAGTGGTGCGCACTCTTCTAGAATACCCTCCATGATGCAGGCCGAGCTCCCGGTACCCTCACATTTGTGATCTCCATCTGCCCTTGTGGGGTCACGCACACTTTCTGGAGCGTGGATGCTCAGCCACCCACACCCACCCCATGCCTCCTCCTGGAGTGCCTCATCTTTCCATCTTTGATCCTCCTCTGGCAAGCCCCCCCCGCCCCCCCCACAGCTCAGCTTGGTGGGCTGGGCGGCCCCCTCTCAGCCCTGAGCCAGCCTTGGCTTGGTGCCTGACTGTAGTGTTGGCAGCAGCATGCTCACAGCACGCGGCCTCCAGCTGGAGCAACTCTGGGCCTGAGACTGTAGGTGTCTTTTTCCATTTTGGTGTGTGCTGTGGGGGTAACTAAGGAGTGACACCACAATGGAGTGGCTGATTGCCTACTGGCCTGCACAGGAGCTGGGGCCAGCGGCGCAATCTTACCCCAACCATATTCAGAGTTCTGAGTGCATGGGGGCAGCAGCAGGCCTCGCTCACCACCCCTCCCTGGGACCCTGAGTTTGGAGTGTGTTTCCACATCATGGAGACACCCAAGTATATCTCCGGAGCCTCAGGCCTGGTGTGTTAGGTTTCTCCAGCCCTGGTCCGTGGTACCAGCAGCGTTGGCAGTGGGGAGGGGCAGGGGCTGGCGGGGGGCAGGCCTTCCAGAGATATATCAGATAAACCCATGTTTGGGACCTGAGTGGGGTAGAACATCCCTGGACATTCTCTCACCACAAATGTCCAGGCTCAGGAAATAGCTCCCTTGTCCTTGTAGGCTATGAAGAGTGCAGCACATCAACAGTGGCCGCAGAGCACGCCGCGGCCCACCCCTCGTCCTCTCCCTCCCTTCCCCGTGGGGCTTCACTGTCTCAGAGCTCTTGGACGCCGCATGGTCAGCTGCTGGTGCTGGAGGCCTCCGAGAACATTAAACTGCTGCGCTCCTACGGCCACTCGCCTGTGCCGCTTACTTTGCTTCCTGTGAATCAGAAGAGCTCTGTAAAGGGCTCTCCTTTCCCACATTCAGTGTGGCTGTGGGGGGCCTTGGATCTTGTGAGGTGTGGGTGCTGGGCTTGGATCATCCTGGAGGCTCCTTTCATCCCTAATGCATTGCTCCAGCCGAAAGCCACGCTGTGTGAAAGTTTTTCTCTTGGGTCTTGCGACATCAGGAAAGCCATGTGTGGGAAAGACCAGAGTCAAGCATGGTGAAGTCAACAAACTTGAAAAGAACAACTCTTTGTCTTTTGATTTTTTTCCTGTGTCTGGCCTCTGCACACAGAGGGTAGCAGAGCTGTGTAGGGAATAGCACTGAACAGAGTGGTTTTCCAAGGAATCTTCAATTCCTGCCCTGGGCCTCAGTTTGCTCATCTGTAAAAGGGATATTTGATACCATCCCAATGCACCAACAGACTGTTGCCCACAGCTTGCTCTGCACCTGGCTGAGTGGGGCGAGGGAAGGGTGGAGAGGACAGGAAGGACTGACTCACTGGCAGGAAGATGGCCAGGTAAACAGGCAATCGCAATACACTGTTGTAGTATTGGGTGTTCTGAGGACAACTGGGGTTAATAAGAAGAGTGAGTCCCATAATCTTCAAAAGCTCTTTCTCCTCTTGAACAGAAAGTGCCTGTTTTAAAAGTCACTAATAAATGTTTGGTAATAAGCTGCTGCCGACAGTCCCAAGCTAAGGATGGTGAGCCTTATGCAGTCTGGGAGCCAAGGAAGATGTACCTGGTGGGTTATCTGGTCATTGTTATGAAATTTTGAAAAATTGGGGCTAGTATGGAAATAGGAGGGCAGTGGGATGAAGAGCACAGGAAGGCTGCATGCAGACCCGCAGGAACACGGGGCCGACGCAGGTGAGCGAGGAGGGCCGCCACGCTGCTGGGGAGGGTGGGTGCACTGTCCGATCAGTGGGGCACAGACAACTGGCCGAGCGCTCAGAGTCATAAAGCTTCCTCTCTGCCTCCCGACACACATCAAAAGAGTCGCTGTCTATTAAAGAGTTACGCATAAATCAAGCCAAGATTGGAAAGCAATGTTCCACCATAGAGAACTGGTTCAATTATTCTATGTGGGCCCAACAGATTAACATCCAGTCCTTAATGCCATGTTTTAGAACTGTCAATGCACACACATTATTTAAGGAGTAGACTACAAAAAACACATAACATATGACCATAGTTTTGTAGCTTGATCCCTTATAAAAGGCTGGGCCTGCAGGCTTATGCCTGAAATCCCAGCATTCTGAGACTGATGCAGGAGGATCTCAGAACTGAGGCCAGCCCAGGCAATTTAGTGACTTAGCAAGACTCTGTCTCAAAATAAAAATAGGGCCAGGGATGTAGGTCAATGCCAAGTCCCAAGGTTCAATCCACTGTTATTTTCCCTAATCCCCATGCTACATATGGATTGTGAATATTCATGATGTCCGTACGTGTAGTGTATACTCTTACACACATATATACTCTTTAGAAATGTCTGCAGCAAAACATACCAAAATGACAATGCAGATTACTCAGATGCTGCCAATTTTCACCTACACATATTTCTTAATTTGCATTTTTTAAATGGTCCACAATTAACTTGCTTTTATAATATCAAAAAAAAATGTACGTTATTTAGACAAATGTTCTATCATGGCTGTAATATTAAATAAATCTAAGCACTAGGATCAAAGAAAAGGAAGCTGGTGCTGAGCCTCCCTCCTCTTCCCTCGCACGAGGCCATGAGACAACCTCACTCAGTTTTAAACCTCTGCTGGTACCTGACAGCAGGCATGGCCTGTGCTTCTTTGAAAATGAAGACCCTGACTCTGAGTTGGAAAACTGTTCCTGGGCACCCCAAGATGGTCCAGGGGGAGCCACCTTGATTTTCATTCTTGGGGAGAGTTGGTGGTTTTAATGTCCTCTTAATGAAATTTTTTCTTCTGTGCAATTACTTGAAGGGTAATTTCAGTAGAGCTTGCCTCGTGTGCAAGGCTGAGTCCAAGCCCCGCATCCTCCACAGTGCCTTAGACACCTGATGCCCACAGCTACTCTGATATGTTAGCATTTTGTGGGGTTCTGTATTTTCTGTTTTTTGGGGACTTAGTACTTTCTGTTTGACTCTCTTAACTTTATCTCCATTGCCTGATAGATCTCAAGAGAAGGAAGACTTTGGGCTTCTGGTTTCCATCAATTCCCCAGGTGGTTCGGCGCCTCATCAGCGTGAGACCCCTTCATTGCATATGCCAAAGCGGCAGGTCTCCAACTGTGCTATTACAAAATCACTAGTGCAGCTTCTAAAATTCCCAGTGGGAAGACCGTATCTCAGGTCACAGAATTCAGATTCTGTGGGGACTGATCAGTCAGTTGTTGTAGTTCCCCCAGGTGATCTCAACATGCAGTCAGGGCCAGCTGGGTGCTTCCCATAACTTGGTCAAGGCAGGGAAAAGCAGGGCTCAACCTGCTGACCAAAGGACTTCGCGTTCTCTGTCTCCATCTGCTGGCCACCCTGCCATAATACTTGCATTATTGTGGTATTCAAAATAAGCTACTGCTTCTACTTAGATTTTTATTTTTTAAGGAGAAGAGGCTTATTCTGGCTGTTATTTTTAGTGTGTCAATGAATGTGTTTTCCCTTTCTGTAGACCATTTTTTATTAGTACATGGTTGTAGTACATAATTTTACATTCCCTGAGTGGTGTCCATACATGTGCATAATGCGTCTTTGTTGCTTTTTCTATCTCCTTTTCCTGTCATCCTTCCTCTCTCCATCTGTCTCTTGATCCCTTTCTGGCTTTTTGGTACCCGTCTCTAACATGTGTTCACCTTCCTTGTGTGGAGTTGAGACATGTACATGTTTGTAGAGTGATGTTGCAGGCATCACAATACCCAATTTCAAAATACACCATGAAGCCACAATAACAAAAACAACATGGTACTGCACAGAAACAGACATGCAGACCAGTGGAACATAAGACACAGAACAAACTCATGCACTACAGTCCTTATTCTTTTTTTTTTTTTTTTCCCCCTGGACCAAGAATTGAACTCAGGATCAAACTTGCTCTTGCCAGGCAGGCACTTAATACTGCTGAGCTATATCCTTGGCCCAACTTATTCTTGAAAAAGATGCTGAATATGTATGTTGGGAGAAAAGACAGCCTATTTAACAAACAGTGCCAAGAACACTAAGTAACTATATACTATAAAAATTGAAACTAGGTCCCTGTTACCTTGTAGAAAAATCAATTTCAAAAACTTAGAAAATATGACCTGAAACTTTAGACACTGTAATTCTTACAGCTGCTTACTTTTTATTCATTTATTTATTTTCTGACGCTAAACATCCTGCAGAACCCCCCAGTCTGTGGATCCCACCCCATGTCCTCTTCCTGGGCCTCCGGCTGCCCAGCTCAGAACCTCTATCACCTCTGCCCATGGCCGGAGGAAGAAGAGCCATTCATTCCCCACAGGGGCTGAGCCCTTAGAACAAAGCTGGAATAGCTGCTAACCCATTCTAAATAAACAGTGGGCAGACTGTTCATGCTTCCAAGATTAAACTCCACATATGCTATGCTTGTGACTGGGTCTTCCTACTACCATACTTGACATCTGCAAAGTATACAGGAATAGTCACTGATCTGATGATCCAAGGAGTACTACTTGTGATCCAGAAGAATCAAAATAAATGGCCAAGGTATCTTCTAAAAAGCACACAATGGCCCTTTTGGCTGTATCCCCAGCCAGTGCCTCAACACTGCTAATGTGCTCCAGGGCCTCTTTCACCATTTGTTCTCTTTCTTGTGGGCTGTGGCTGCTTCCAGAGTCCTCTCCTTCTGCTCCTGATTTTAAGAACTGTAGGATATACGACCGGATCATATCCCCATTCAGTTCGAAGGTTTCTTTGATGCAGGGCAAATCTGCAGCACTGGCCAGGCTCAAAAGATGAATTAGTGCCTGGCAGGTCTGGGTCCGGAGGCTGGCGCAGTACTTGAACTCCAGAAAGTCTGTGGTGTCTTCACTCTTCTGTAGCGCGATGACCAGCGAGTTCCAGATCTGAGCATACTGCTCTGTGGATCCGTACTGCTCTCTCTTGCCTGGGACAGAAAGGGCGGCGGCCGACCTGATGCGCACTTTGAAGTTCCTGCATGACGTCACAACCAACGTTAGGGCGTTGTAGGCCTGCGAGGTCCATGGCGCTGTGCCTAGGAAGAATCCAGACACAGAAACTAGTGAAGGCTTGGAATAAGAGGGGTGCACAGGAGAGGGTTTTGGGGGAAGCATGAGCACCCACGCCAAGATGGCGGTTTTATCTGTCTGCTCCATTCGTAGTGATCCTTCAGCTCTAGGCAGGGAGTGACAAACCTTGGGATCTCAGGTAAGTGGCTCAATACTCAACCCCAAGCCTCTTTTTATCCCTAGAATGGCCTGCAGCATGCTGAGGGCCTCGCTACCCAATATAGGACCTTTGGAGACTTAGAAAAAGACCCCCCCTCTCCTTCCAGAACTCTGTCCAAAAGGGAACTCTTGGTGGGAGGAGCACAGGTAGAGTGGACTGCAGCTGTCCCACCCCTGGACACTGGGGAGTGGTGTACAACCTGCAGAAATATATTCAGCAGCTGCTTGTGCTAGAAAGAAGGCATTTCCTTGTCCAGAAGAGCACCTGGACATTGCTCTCACCACAGCAAGTCATGCATTTTATTGTAAAGAAATGGAACTTTTGACTTTGAGATTAAGATGATCAGAGTTCTTTTTTCTGTTCCTGTAGGTGCAGGAAATCAACTTGATTTCCTCCTCCCTAGACCACCGCTACCTGCTGTTCTGGGGAATCCTTATTCTTTAGGGTGGGGACAGAGTGCAATGTAGTATCTGCTGCTTCTCTAAGCCCTTTCCCCCTTTGTGCTGTTGAAGACAGGTGAACGGGCCCTTCCACATGGATACCACTGCCACTTACAAGGGGCCAGTGTTCATGGTTCTTGAATCTTACCCTGCTCCTCTTCCTCCTCAGTTTCCTGGCTTCCTTTATCCTGTGGCCCCTCTGTGGAAAATCCACAGATCTCCCTCCAGCATCTCCGCCTGGCTGCTCTGCCTGGGCACTCTGGGCAATTCGGAAGTAGTGCCTCATCCCCTCCCTTGGTGCATGTGCTTGTGCGTGGGGCCTACAGCAGCTTTCTTGTCTCAGGCACACACCGTCTGAGGCTTCAAGCCTCTGCAGGTGCAGACGTGTGGGTCTCGTGCTGGTGCTCAGTGCAGGGCTCAGAAGGCTGTCATCCATAGGCCTAGGCCACCCCCAGCCCATGGATATCAAGGCACACGTTCTGCACGATGACACAACAGAGGCACACGCCCTCGGTATGTGCAGCATCTACTTCTGTGTCAAGAGTACAAGCAATTTCAAATGTGTGTTCTATTTCTCTCATTCCAGTTTTGTTTTCCTTGATCGTTTAAACAGTATTTGCCCAATATAGAAAATTTAGAAATTAAAGAAAAATACCAGTCTTCTATCCAGAGGCAGCTGTTGGAAATAGGTCAATTTCCTTTCTGTTTTTTCTACCTCATCCACTGAAATGGTTAATACAGATGTGCCCTAATATCCTGCCTTAGTTCGCTTAACCACTTAGCAGTTTACCCTGAGTGTCGCTTGGGCATCATTTCAACCAGCTGATTCTTATATTGAGTGAATCTGAGAACCTGTCATTTTTATATTTTCTGCTAGCGTATAAAAATGAACAAAAAATGCAAGTTTGTCATTCTGTATATAAATAATTGGACTGGTATAAGTGGTTAACATAAAAGGTAGTTCCTCAGATTATCAAAAAAGTTGCCAACATAAAAGGCATTTAAGAGGCAATATTGGGGGCCAGGGAGATGGCTCAGTGGAATAAGTGCTTCCCTGGCAAGTGTAAGGGCGTGAGTTCAATC
>NDGN011407939.1:0-19195 GCA_002564285.1 Tympanoctomys barrerae
GAGAGAGAGAGAGAGAGAGAGAGAGAGAGAGAGAGAGAGAGAGAGAGAGAGAGAGAAGTTGTAACCCAGACACCCTGCGCTGGCCATGTGACAACACAAGATAAATCCTAGACAGGGACAGAACACTGCCGCCCACCTCTGGGTCTCTGCACACTGGCTGGGCCTTTTCGCCTGTGGCCTAGACCACTGAGTGACCTGGCTTCACACAGACCTCGGACGCCCCTCCTCCTCCTCCTGAAGCAGCCCTTACAGCTCCTACCCAGAGCAGGTGCCTACAGCTTCAGGTGTTGGCTCACAAATCACTTCCAAGCAAAGGCATCCTGACCTCCCTCCTCGCCCTACCAGAAGGTCTCCCATCGCCCAGAGCAGGACAATGACGCTTCTCACCAGAAGGACTCAATGCACTTGGCATCATAAATCCCACGTCCAGAACACAGCACGCACAGAGAGGCGCAAGCTGGGCGGAAGCTCCCCGCAGGAGCAGTCACGCGCCAGAGCGTGGAGCCCGCAGTCTGAGGGCTCTGCCACTGCCGGGTCAGCCAGGGGCTGCTGGGCGCCTGGCACGGTGCTGGCTGTGCCGTGGCGGCTCGCCTCCCTGTGGCAGCAGCTCTAGCGGGCACACGCTACATGCGCTCCACCAATGAAACCGGGCTGGAGAGTCCCGACTCCTGCCCAAGGCCTCGCTGCTTGCGTGTGAAATCACTGCTTTCCACATGTAGGTCTCATTGCCAGATTATATTTAAAAACGTGGTCACCGACTTGCTTCATTTTCAGATGAGAGAATCGAGACCCCAGGACATGAAATCGCTTTCCCAGGGTGGCATGGTCCACAGAGACAGACTGTGGCAATCTTATTGCATTGAAAAGCTGAGGTGTAACAATCAACGGGACTGAAAATCCAACCAAGTGAACCAGAGGTCAAGAAGATGAAGAAAACCCAGGTGAGGCGAGCCCCGCAGGCTCCATGCGACAGGCAGAGCAGGTGAGAGGGTGCAGCGGAGGGCAGCGGAGACGCACACAGCAGAGACTTGCCCTGCAGGGCAGGAGCAAAGCACCAGCAGAGCTGCCCAGCCCAGCTCCTGGGTCAGCAGACGCCCATGGAAAGAACATCAGGGAGCAAAGGATACTGCTTGGGACATCAACCAATAACTTCTGTGTCCTCTAAGCTGGTGCTTCACAGCTGTACCCATGCCACGGTGCATGCACACAAAGAAAGGTGCACCTCATGGTGCATGTACCATGGCATGGGGACAGCTGTGGTGTCCAGCGACAAGTCCAGAGTCTGTCATCATAGAGGGAGTTTGCCCTGGCCCGGCCTGGCACACCAGCCAGCCAGCGCGGCTCTGGCACAGACACCAGGAAGACACCTTCCTGTTCCAACTTCAAGGTGACCTGCTTCCTTCCCACCATCCGGCCCCAGGAGCCCAGCCCTGGATGTCCAGTGGCATGGTTACTGGCTGCTCCACCTGTTGATGTCAGAAGCCCATCGCAAGTGGGCATGTCCTCATTCCTAATGAGGAAATTAGAGGAAATCCACTGTGGCCATGAGATGGCACAGATTCTACCCAGATCTGTGCGTGAGGCGGCCAGCACAGGGGAGGGGAAAGCGAGGCCATTGGGGGTGGGGGTGCTGCGAGAGGGTCTGAAATGCAAAACTGCAAAGTTTTCCACAATTTCATGGCCAAAAAGAGCCATTCTGCACACCTGCATGGGGGTTACAATGAGAAATGCCATCCTACTGGCAGCTACAGGCACACATTGCGACAGGAAGGGACCAAGCACAATACCTACGCTGGCATGCAGGTGGCATCAGAGTGAGGGGAAAGGTCAGTTCCACCAGGACCTTGGGAGAGGTCTTCACACTGGGATAGACGCCACAAAGTAGCCTCTATAAGCTCGGCTTACTATGGGGTTAAAAATCACATGAATGTTCTTTTAAAAAATAAGATAAGGCCAGCTACATAGCTCAGTGGACTAAGCATTTGCTTAGGTGAGTGCATGCTAAGGCAAGCACAGGTGCCAGGGTTGGATCCCTGGCACTTCATGCCACACTGGCCCTGCCCCCGGGCATGCTGAGCTGGCAATGGAGTCTGGCCATGGTGGCACATGCCTATAATCTCAGCACTAGGGAGGCAGAAATCAGGAAGATCACTACAAGTCCAAGCTACACAGTGAGACCCTGCACAAAAATAAATAAATTAATTAATTAAATAAAATAAAACCAATTCAAAACTGAACAACGGGCTTCCGCCACAGCAACCATAGATGCACCATAGCCATGGCCCTCTGCTATCCCATGGCTGTGGGCCTCAACAAGGGCCACAAGGTGACTAAGAATGGGAGCAAACTGAGGCACAGCTGCTGTCACGAACGCCTCACCAAACACCAAGTTCATGCAGGCCATGATCCGGGAGGTGTGCGGCTTCGCCCCCCTATGAGTGGCGCGCCATGGTATCCAAGGACAAATGTGCCCTCAAGTTCATCAAGAAAGGGGTGGGGATGCACCTCCGAGCCAGAGGGAAGCACAAGGAGCTGAGCGACGTGCTGGCCACATGAGGAAGGCAGCTGCCAAGAAGGACAGAGCCCCGCCGGAAGAAAGCTTTGCAGGAAAAATAAAATAAAGTAACAGTGAACCAAGGGTAGGTTTTAAATTGAACCTATCAAAACTAAACTTATTGTCATGGTATTCTGTTTTACAGTTATCAAGCAAATCATAGAGAAAATCATGCTTCAGTTGTAAAACTGTCCTGTGATTGCAGTTTTCCTGGCAAGACCTAGAAAAGCATTAGACATTTCTGGATTTATATGGAAAACCTTACCAAATGGATGGGACACTGGGTTTTAATGCCTAAATTAGCAGTTTGCTTAAGAAGTGAGAAGAAGCAACACCTACCACGAGCCCACCTTAACTGTCGCCACAGCGCCAGGAGGCAGGCTTCTCCAGCCTCAGGTAGGGCATGCTGTGCTCCGCCTCCCTGTACCTGACTGTTTTCAATGCTTGACAAAGTACAGACAGCTATGGTCTTGGGAAGCAAGTATTTCATTTAAAAACAAAACTGTTGAGGGATTTTGCCAAAAGTAGTTGATTATTTTAGTTTACAACAACCGTAATATGAGCACTGAAAATCTGCAAACACACATTCTTTATAGACAACGATGCTCTCTAGAGTGTGAGAAGCCATGAGTTAGGGCAGTCGGCCATGACCCAGGAAGCACAAGAGTCACCTCTTCTGGGCCAGGCGGCCATGACCCCAGAAGTACAAGGGTCACCTCCTCTAGACTAGTAGGCCATGACCCAGGAAGTACAAAGGTCACCTAGGGGAAAGGCTCAGACTGTTAGGAGCACATGGACTTGGACCTCAGTCGCCCTTTAACAGGACTGTCTCACTGCAGGCAGGACATACAGTTTCCATAGGGCCGAAGGAATTTTTAAAAATCACACCCATAATATCATTTGAAATAAAAATATTACTGGCTCATATCTGGGTGTTCCAAAGTATACAAGGAGACTGGGAAGGTTCTGGATTGCAGGGAGAAGGCCAATTCATGAGCTATTCCTATTTAAAGACCAAATCCCTGTCAAAACAGCTTCACCAAACAAATGGGGGTTTTTACACACAGATCTCGCAGTAGCACGGCCAACACAAACAGTGGGTGGGAGTCCTGCCAGGCACCAGCTCTGCACAGGGGGGAGGGTAAAAGAGACACTGGCTGCCCCTGCCCTCCCTCACAGGCTGGGCCACCCAGGTCCTGTCAGGGTAGTGACCTGGCTGTTCACCAGGGCCTCAGGGCAAAGGGCCCCACAGGCAACACTGGGAGCTGCAGCATGTCATACCAAAATGAAGCTCTTTCAAATGTAGCTGTCTAAGCAAACTTAGGCTTTCCGTCCTAATCCAGAAAGATCAACAGGAGCACTCTAAAGTTACCTGAGTCACACCCCGGCAAGTTGGGCAAGCTTCGTTACAGAAAAGAAATCTCCAGACCATCTTTGTCACTGGTGGTCACCCCTCATGAGAAGGTCCTCAAAGGGAGACACACTTCTTCCCCAAAACAGTCACAGAAGGCCAGGAGGAGGCCAAGTGGGGCAGGGGCAGGCAAGTCAGCCCAGCCTTGGTTTTCAGAGTGATAGCTGGGAGGGGCAGCGGTGAAGAGAGCTGGCACCACAGCACATCGCTCTGCTGCCAGCTAACGAAGTTGATCTAAGCTGCCTTCCACCGCTTGTGTCGCTGTGGAAGAACCTGGCCCAGGAGGGCAGGAATGCTTGCGCAGCAGAGGGTTGAAGAGGGCCCTGCACCGGAGCACTGATGCCTGAGTGGCCGATTCCACAGCTCTGCCTCAGGGTGCCTGAGACCCCACGCCTCCAGCCCAGAGTGCCAGGGTCCTCATGGAGGAGCAGTCCACACCCCAAGTCAGGTTGGGGCTCCAGCCAGCACCCTTTGCTCTCCCGCAGAAGGGAGGGGAAAAAAAGGTTGGGGTTAGCCAGACAGCTGAGAAGTGGAGTCAAAGTGACAAGGACACAGGACTGCAGGAGGGGCTGGGAAGGGGATCCTGATGGCAGGAGACCACGTATCCAAATAAAGTCGGATAATCTGCCCTGAAACAAGAAGGGGAAAATGGGTGGCAGGGAGGGAACTTCAAACTTCAAGGGGTGACATACAAGGAGAGGATCCTCAAACACAAGGCTTGCGTCCACATCAACAGCTCCCACCCTGAAAGGCCAGTGGGGGCACTCAGTGGTGCGCCCTCCACTCATGCAGAAGTCCTACTCCCTCAAGGTCTCATAGCATGGCCATAGCTAGAAACAGTGACTGCAGATCAAGTAAGGGGAAGTCACACTGCAGTGGTGCGGGTCCGTACCTGACTGTGCTCTGACTAGAACAGGAAGTGCGACGCGGAACTACACACAAACAGGATGTCTCGGGAGGTGAAGGCAGCGCAGCTCCTCTTTATCTCATCGGCTTGCTAGATGGGCATCACGCTGCTGCAGGCCCCTGTGCACCTCCCCACCTCCGTAAATGGAGCCAGCTGCGCACCAAGGGGGAAGGAGCCTGGAAGGGAGGCTGTCCCACTGCCCAGCTCCACAGAAGGAAAGGGCATCAGGAAGAGGGGTCTCACATACCCAGGCAGAACTGTTTGCATGTCATTTTCACGGAAAGATCACTGCATATGGCAGTGGGGCTCTGCGATGCATGGTACAGGATGATGGCTCTACTCAGGGAGGGGCTCCGAGAAACTCACTACGCTGCTAAATTTTACATGTACAAGAATGCTGGCATCACATCAGCATGCTGCAGGGTGCCATCAATGGACACAAGTCCTACTCTGTCAAAATTCTTCCAGGGCTTCAAGACTACCGTGTCATTATTTGTTGGATTCCATTGTTTCTGGTAAACAATCGGCTGGAATTCTTATTGTTGCTTCTTTGAAGATAATGCCCTTTTTCTTTTTCCTTTGGGCTGTTCTAGCATTTTCTTTTGTCTTTGATGTTCAACGATTTTATCATGTTGTATCTATATATAGAACTCTTTGTGTTTATCTTGCTGCCATCTGTAATTTTCCCAAATCTCTATCCAATGTTTATCAGTTTTAGAGCTTTGCAGGGATCCTTCTCAGCCATTGCCTTTCCGGGTCCTTCCCTCCCTGTTTTCACTTCTCCACATCCATGCTAGTCCTCCATCCACATTTTCTGCCTTCGGCTCTCTTAGCTTCAGCCTGGATATTTTACCCTGTCCCCTTATGTGCCTACTCTGCAACTTAAACCATCTTTCACTTTTGGCTATTGCATAGTATAACTTTAGTATTTCCAGCAACTGATGCCAACCTTTTCAGCTTTAACTTTAACTCCTTTGCTATGTGAGTCACACTTAAAGCTCTTATCTTTCAACTGTTTTTTCCTCAGATACTTCAGATCTGTTTCTATGATCTGTGTTTCCTCTCAGCTTTGGTCACTGACCAGTCTTGTTGTCGTGGATGCCCAGTTATTTGTGACCGGCCTCTGCAAGCAGGCCGGGCGTGGTGCTAGCAATCCGGATCTCCTGAAGCCCGGCAGTGATGGATGTGCCTATGCTTATCGCTTGCCATTTGCCCTGTGACCTAGGACAGGCCTTCAGGGCTCCAAAGGCTGGAGTGTTTGCCTCTATTTTCAAAGTCCCTGAACCCCAATTTAGTTGCCTCGCTTCCAGCCCTGTGAAAGTTCTCTGTAAATTCTGCTTTTTATGTTACTAATTATCTTAGCGCAGGCGGAGGAGTTGACCCAGCTCTGGAGAGAAAAGTACCTTAAAATGCGGAGCTCACGACTGTAGACTTGCTGAATTAGAGAACTCCATTTAAAAATAATACTTTATTAGCCTATGTTTACAATAAATCATAAATACATTCATTGTGGAGTCTAGCTATAGACACAGCCACATAGATATAGGTATAGGTATCTGCAGGTAGCATCTTCCTCTCTTGAGCTTCCTTTACTCTCTCCTCTCCCTCAATCTTCAGGTCTCTTCCTGACTAGGAAAGATCCAGAAGTCATCTGGAGACTTCAAATACATGACCCTCTTAGATTCCTATCTTAGCACTTCACTCTAACTGCTTCGTCAAACATCCAACACCCAAAGTTAAAGGGGAAAAGCTTTACTTAACCCAAAGCTTGCAGAGGTCTCAGTCCATCAGTGGCGGGCTCCAGGCAGCGGGGCTTGGACGGGAGCATTCAGAGCAGATGCAGCTCACGGAAGGACGCAGAAGGCAAGAGCAGCAGTGAGCCAGGCCGAGAGCAGCCTTTGCGTCTGCCCCTCTTCTCTCACCCAGGTTGCTCAGGGCAGGCAGCTCTTGCTCCCGACCCTCGTAGCCTGGATCCTGGCCCCGCGCCACGAGTCAGTCCCAGCACCACACCTCGAGATCCAGTCACTGCTGAAGAAGCCCCACCTACAAGCGCATGAGGCTTTACCACAAGCCATAATATTCTGCCCCTGGCCCTGCCAAAGACTCACGCACATCCCTTTATACAAAAGGCATTTAGTCTACTTCCAAGAGTTGCCCAAGTCCTAATAGTTTCAGTGGTGCAGAAAAGCTCAATTCCAAAGTCTCTGAGATTTAAGATAAACTCAAGCCTCTGAATGAATGAATGAATGAATGAATGAATGAATGAATGAAAAGAAAATTAAGTCACTCCAACATTCAATGACACAAGGTGAGACACTTCCATTCCCAAACTAACAAATAGGCACAGCAAGGAATGAGACCAAAGCAAGGCCAAAGGCCAGCATTAAACCCCCGTCCCACCCCTTGCAAGCCGTGACCCCAAGGGCTGGGCGGCCCCGCCCCTGTAGCACTTCTGCTGGTTGTGCTCCTAGGCTTCTTGCTTTTGCTGTCCTCTGCTTACCATGAACTGGTTCTCCTCCACGATGCCCCTCTGTGATGTGCCACCCGGCCTTGGAGCCACCAATTATGGACTGAAACCTGCACAAACTGTGAGCTAAATAAACCTTTCCTCCTTTAGCTTTGGGTGTTGGATATTTTGTCTCAGCAAGAGAAAAAAGTAACTAAGACAGACCTGTTTTCTGATGGTTCTCCATAGCAGGACTGCCTTAAAATGACTTAGAACCAGGCCATTTCTGATGGGCTGACAAACCTTTACTTCGATATCTTACATAATCTTTACAACAGCTCTAACAACTATTATTTATTTATCACAATTTTATAGTAGGAAGACAGGTGTTTAGAGATTTGGGAATCTTATCCATATTTGCCAGCTACTCTAGTTCAATAAAATTCAGCCAATAAGAATTTCTTAACCACTAGAGATTAAACAGTACACTCCCTGGCTGACCCTTTAGGCCACCTAAGTGTCAGAAAGAAAAGACACGGGGAGGTTCAGGGCTAGTACTTCATCAGAGTACCGTTCCCCTGATTCACCTTCCATTAGAGTTTGGAATCTAAACATACATGCTTAGCTTTCTGTTTTCCTGATATGAAAATGCATTCGCACTTCAAACACATTTGGAGGGACGACCCGGCCCTTGCCTACCGTGTATGAGGCCCAGGGGGATCCCCAGCACTGCCAGAAAGAAAGAGCAGAAGACAGAAGACAAGTGGAAGACTCCACCTCCCACCAAAATTACCCGCATAGTAGCTCTGGGAAATGTCAGCATGATCGGGGAGAGCGGCCAAAGCAGATCTCTTTGTTTTTCTACAAGTAAACCAAGGGTTGTGGGGCCAGCGACATAGCTCAGTGGTCTAAAGGGCCTGCTTAGGCAAGCTTAGGCAAGAACAGGGACTGCGGTTCAATCCCTAGCACCACAGGCCGCACCAGCCCCACCCCGGGGGCAGGCTGAGCTGGTCCCAAAAAATAATAATAATAAAATAAAAATAAAGAAAGAAAACCAAGGGTCAAAAAGATGAAGAATGTAGTTTTTGTTCATTTATTTTCAACAAATATTTATTTATTCAATGTACTACATGCTGGCCACTGCTTTTTGTAGGCACTTGAGAAATATTTTAATAGGTAAAATGATATAATAAATATAACAAGCCAAGTTCATAGATCTTATATTCTACAACAGGGGAAACCAGAGTCTTATTAATATGTACCAAGAGTACAGGGCAAGTTGCAGTATTTTTCATTTATTTGCTTATGCATTTATTCGGTACAGGGTCTCACTATGAAGCTCAGACTCATAGTGATCCTCCTGCCTCAGCCTTCCCAGCACTGGGATCACAGTGTGCACCACCACGCCCGATTTCAGTGGCTGGCACAGTACACAGTACCAGGGATCGAACCCAGGTCCTTGTGTTTGCCAGGCAGGCACTTAGACCGCTGAGCTATCTCCCCAGCCCTTTTATGTAAGGTTTTCTAAAATACAGTTGATAATGATTCTACCTCCTCCCCCATGGTTCTCCATGTTTTCAGAAATGCACTTTTTCCTTTTTCACCTGTCAATTCAGCATCCCACATTTTACCACCTTTCAATAGCCACAACCTTCAGCTCTAAATGCTCTGTGTACATATTTGCCTTTGTGACTCAGGCAAACAGAATCAGGTCATTCTTCCCTAACAGAATCTGGTATCCCCACCACTGCTGGGCCCTTTGGAGCGCATCTCTGCAGGCGTTTGTGGTCTTGTTTTTCTTCAAACTTGATTTTACTTACTTTTCAAAAGACCCTCTTAAGAAGCTCTATGGAGCAATTCTTGAAAATGTAGTCTGCTTTAGGCTTTAAAAGGATTTCCCCCAGTCAGACTAAATAACTAAATCCAAGGGTGATGCTTTCTTGCTAATTGCAGAAAAGTCTAAGTCAGAAGCCTGATTTCATGGTAATCATCCCCATTTGTCTGATGAATTTTGCAGTTATTTCGGAAACTCACGAAGCCTCTTAGATAAGAGCACACTGAGCCCAGAATAAGAGCTACTACATAATGCATTCCTACTTTATGCAAATGAAACTATCATTAATTATGAACTCTGGTATGGATGTTCTTAATCCACAGTTTAAAAGAGGTGTGTAGATCTTTCTGTAAACTGGATGACAGATAAATCTCTCCTTTTTTATGTCCAAAATATTTAAGGACAACACACTCACACGAACCAATGACACGCTACCTCCTGCACTGAAGCCCTGGGTCTGCTTGTGAAATAAGGCCAGGATTCCATTGTCCAAGCTGTTAAAGGACCAGGCTTCGGTGAATCTCTGCCTTTTCATCTGAGGAATCAAGTCCTCAGATGGCTTCCAGGGGCCATCTCTGCTTCGGCTGGTTTGGTGTTTCACAGTAAACACCCATTAGAGACTCGGAAACAAACTGACAATGCACTGACAGCGACTATGACAGCAGAGTTCCTTACACAAGTTATGAAAGATTCCACCCAAAACACAGTGGACCGCGCACATCCGCTCTTGCTTGTCGTGAGAGCCCCTTCTCCAAGCTTCCGCACACCCATTACCCATGCCACCCTCACAACAGTGTATTAAATCCAACAGGATTGGGATTGTCACTGTAGTGCAACTGCCACTGTAGTGCCTGAGAAAAATTAGGCGAAGAAAAGTTAAGTGCCAGCTGCTGGCCACTCACAGGGGCCCTTTTCTCTCCTACTGAGAACAGCTTAACGCTAAGCACCAAACGACAGCCACTGAGCATTGACGCTGCAATCCCTTGCAGGAACATCTTGGCCCTCCCTTTTCTCATCAGCGAGGCCCACGCTGGCCTTAAGCCCTTGGATTCAAGCGGCCCTCCTGCCTTGGCCTCTGACTAGCCAGGACTGTAGGCTTGTGCTCTTAGGCGCACTGAATTGGATAAGCTAATAATGAGCGTCTCCTGTGGGTATTAGTCTACTTTTGTCTCCATTTTGAACCTCCCCCTTTAAGTTCTATTTTGCCTTTATAATTCATAGGCTTTAGTACTGATTCCACAATGTGTGCACGCCACGACCCATGTTCAGCTTGTCCTCGCGCTTCCAGCTAACAAGACGTAAATCTGCATCCGGTCTTTGTTCAGGGTCAGAACTCAGGCAGCAGCACAGACTCCCAGCCTCCTGCGAGCCCAAGGCGCCCTTTCGAAAGACGCCCAAGCACCCGGCTAATTTCCTGGTCCTGCACCTTAGCTGTAAATGACTCCTAGAAAGCTGGGCAAGTGGCTGGACACGGCGAATGGAGAGGAAAAGACTCAGCGCCTCACCATTCTGCACAGTCAGACCGCAAAGTCCCGGGGACCGGTGTGCTGCGCAGGAAAATGGACTGAGAGGTCACACCTCTGGCATCCGCCTAGCCAGCTCTGGGCCGGCTCACGTATGGAGCTACTAGGAGTCACCACTGTTTCTTTTACTCACTATAATTTAAAATCATTCTGCTTTACATGTACAAACTGCCTTAAAAAGAAGAAGATGAGTAGCGGCTTTGCAGATAACAATAAGCAATGTATTCACTGCAGTTAGTCTCCTATTGACTATTAGCTATTTTTATTCTATTATTTTATGAAATTTTGGTTTTTTCCAATAATTAAATAAATGCACACACACACACACACACACACACACACACACATGGTCATACAGTTACACAAAGTTGACTCATACTACCATCAAAATAACAAAAGTATATATCCTCTGACTCAACAGTCTCCTTCCTGGTAATTTGTTTTAAATATATTTGAGGACAAACTAAGAAAACAAAGATGAAAATCAAACAGAAGAGCCCGCCATGGCCACCTTTCCCAGGTAATTCCCCCGTGAGTACTCCCTGCATCACTTTCACACGCCCACACTCTCTTCCTTCAAATTCTAGGAAGCCTCCCTGGGGAGCAAGGTGTTAAAGACACCATAATTAGGTTTCACAAGAAGTCACTTTAAACAGAACCTAGAGAAGCAGAAAGTGCCCCCCAGACTGAACAATAGCTCCTGGCCCTGGGGAACAGCCTGTCCAGGAAACAGGAACTGCCCTCCCCGGGAAAGGCTTCCTCTCTGGGCTCTGTCAGGTCCCTTTGGGTGGAGAAACAGAAGCAGACACAGAGCTGGGTGTGGTGGTGCATGCCCGGAATCCCAGTTTCTCGGAGGCTGAGGCAGGAGGGCCACAGTGCAAGGCCAGCCTGGGCCACCAGGTGACTTAGTGAGGCCCCCTCTCACAAGTATCAGGGCTGCGGATGGAGCTCAGTGGGGACTCTGGGTTTGATTCCTAGTATTGCAAAGAAAACACAAGCAAGGAAGGGGCAGCAATCCATATAGTCTACTCTTTTCCTTGCCAGGAAAACCAGAGTATCCTCAGGCCAGGGACCCCATGTCTGCCTCCTTCCTTAGGCAGCTCACGGGCAGCCGTGGCAGGTGGCACGCGTGTGCAGGTGTGACCCCCACTGGTGCATACGCAGCATGTGCAGAGTGCGTGCCCTGAACCCCCACCATGCTGCCCAGGACTGTGCAGAAAGCACCAGACTCTAGCGAAAGACAATGAGTTCTGTATATTATGACTAATCCACTTGCTGATAACAGCTAACCCTAAGAGAAGTTTCGGACTCATTCTAGTCAAAGCCAGACCCATATACCAGCGTCCACAAGTGCACCACAGTCCCACGCAGCCTTCTCTGCTGTGCAGCCTGCGGGAGCCCGGGTTTCACCTACAAAGGACTCCGGCCAGGGAAGAGGGGAGGGAGCGAGGCAGAGAGGACACCCGGCCCAGGGGACCTGAGAGCAGCACACGGGCATGATCAGGGCTGCCCACCACGGCACCCGCCAGCCTGCAGGACTGGCACTGTCATCTTCAAACACTGGTGGTGAGGAACTTATTTGCTCATGCCCTATTTCCTTCATGAATTATTTCTAATGTCCCCTGGCTCTCGCCTTTGAAGTCATCAGGGTTGGTGACTTTAGGGGGTCTGTCCTATAAAATGGCCCTGAGCTAAGACAGGAGCTCAAAATGAAGCCAAAATAAACACCCAGAGGAAGACGGGAAATTTTCATCCTAATGAATTTAGAGGTATCATTCTTTAGAGAATTCATTTTTCCCCAGAACACCAACCGGGCCACCACAGACTATTTATAACTGATCTCACCAATGTCACAGTGCCCCCGAAACAGGAACACAGCAGGACTTTTTCAAAACCGGATAAAATTCCATGCCGTTTTGTTCCTTTTACTAATTAGCATATATAATAGATCACTTCTTAAGAAACTACAACTCTGATGAATTTTAAATATCAATGCTACTAGGATCCAATTAGCTTGCCCTCTCCCCAAAATGTTTGCCTGCAGACCAAATTACAAGATAATTTTGATTTGGTACTCAAAACGCTAATAGGGACTTAATTATAAAATTAAACTCTTAAACATGTGAAATGACAGTCTCGTAAACAGACCCCTGACTTACTGGAAGCAGCAAGAGCAAGACTAAAGCAGAAATGTCAGCTGGGGCAGGGACAGCCGGCCACAGGCACTCCGGGGAAGCAGTCGGCCGCACGCCTCCTCCTGAGGCCCTGTCCCCAAACGCCGTGGCCTGAACACGGAAGATATGGGCTGGGCACACTCAGCTCAGGACGTGGCTGCAGGATGCACTGAGACTGTCGAGCTCGTCGCAGTGTGAAATGCTCGGTGCCCGAAGGATGGACACGCTCGGAGGGTCCTGGGGATCAGGAGGGCTCAAGGGGCAGCCCTGCCAGCCCCTTAGGTGGTGGCGCACACCCATCGTCCCAGAACTCTGCAAGGCTGAGGCCAGAGGATTATGGGTACTAGCGTGAGAATTTACCAAGACCTTGTCTCAAAAGGAAACAATAAAATCCAGGCTGGGGTTGAAGATGAGAGCAGCGGTCCCTAGAACCGCACGTGTGGGTGAATGAATGAATGAAGCAAGCAAGCAGACTGCGCCTGTCAAGGACCTCGAAGATGCGGGTCCCAGGCTACTAGGGAGGCAGAAGAGATACTGGGAAGACACAGCATGGACAGGGAGAAGGGGGCACTCTGAGGAACCAAGAATCTGGCAGGGACAAAGGACGCCTGCGGAGAACCACTTCACACCTCACCCAAGTGCGGGGATCGAGCCTCTGTCCCAGCTGCTGCAAACAGGCCGTGGAGGGCACCAGGGCAGGCTGAGGCCCCCACATGTGATCTTCCATGGAACTGTGCATCAATCCAAGTCACAGACATCAAAGGCAAATGAAAATAAGGGCAGGTGCTCCAGTAATGCCCTGGCGGAAGGTGCCAGGGCACAAGCCACACGGAAGCACGAGCTGAGAACCCATGGAAGATGAACAGACTCTCCCGAGAGACCAGGAGATGAAGGACAGGCTGGCCATCACGGCGCCAACAGCGCTGCAGCACACGTCATGCAGTCTATGTAGCCCTGCGGCCCATGTTAGTAATAATAAAATGATGCGTTAAATCCACTTCGAACATTATGCCTTACAGAAGTAAGTGTAGTGACTTACTCCTCACCTCGCCTGGGCTCCTGGCCACCCAGAACACAGCCGAATCTTCCAGCACTCCTTGAGGTAGGAAGCGTGTCCACGAGGAAGTTCTGACTCACAAATGCATCAGTAGAATGCCATGTGGGCGATGCAGACTCCACAGCCGAGCCAACCTGCCCTGTCCCTTGCCCCCCCGACCCTTATCACTTACCCCAAGGCCCAGCAAAGTTGGGTGCAACGGCCGCAGCTTGGGCCTCGGGGTGCCACGGTGGGAAGCATTCTGGTGTGGGTGTTAACTGCTCCCCGGAAGTCTCAGTCCGACTGTGCAGCTACCGGAAGGTGGAGGCACAGCAGAAGGAGGGGCTGGGAAGGCAGTCAGGTCCCTGGGGATGCGGCCCTGATGAGGGCTGGCGTCAGCACCTGCTTTCTCTCTGGACACCCTGAGGTGACCACCAGGACGCGTGCCACTGCCGGCCCAAAGCAGCAAGGCCCAGCAACAGTGACTGAAAACTCTGAAACAATCAGCCAAAACAGACCTTTCCCGCTTATGAGCTGCTCACTACAGATGTTTTGTCACAGAACCAGAACACTAAGATAAGAAAGCAAAGGAGGAGGAAGCTGTGGACTGCTCACTTCTGGATCCCTTTTGCTTGGACAACACATGTATTCAACTGTTTTATACCATTTTTATGATCTCCATTGTGTGGGGCTGGACTGAATCCTGGTTCACACTTCAAGTTTTGTAACAGTAATTTTCCATTTTGTTATTTATATAAAATCTTTTCTTATTAGATATTCTCCATTCTTGAAAGAAGTATTTGTTTTTCGCCAAACAGATGTTTTTTGCCTGTACAGAAATCATCCAAGATGGCGACGCACCATTCCTACGCCACCAACACTTACTATGACCCTGGTTGTTGGCAGCTCTCCAATGTCCTATGAGCTTCCGAGAAGTGAGAATAGAGGATGGTCTCTTTCCTTTGCTTCTTCAACTCTAACACCAGTTCTATTTTCCACCATGTCAGCCTTCTTCCCCTCACAAAGGAAGATCTTCGGGGAAAGAGCCCGATGAGACTCGAAGGTCCCAGAGTCCATGCAGAATCTACGTGTGAAAATCTATGGTTGGATAAAAGAAAATTATTCCTGGGTCCTGGGTCAGGAGAGCTGCATCTTTAACCTGCTTCTTCTGCAGACCATGTTGATGGCGTTGCTGTGACAATCATGTTCCAATCAGCACCTAACTTTCTAGGCTATGAACTGGTAAGACAGATGACACCCTTCAACTTCAGGACCCTCTGGTTCTACAACCGTATCTCCTGGACCATTTAAAAGACTCCAGATTAACACTGGCAATAACAGCCAAACTTATTTCAATTCAGGGCATCCACACATAACAACAAGCTATCATTTTTATTTACAACACTGCAACCTAACAGTACAATCCATTGCTATACTATGAAATTTGAAATTTATTTGTATTTTTCCTGGTAAACACAAAACTTGGGGTAGGGGAAATTAAGGGGCATGAAGATTTTGAAAACAATTTAGTAGATATTGACTGTTTTAGAGCAGCTTTCAAGATATTAAGTCAATAAAGCAACAGCTTGGTACAGAACTGTGCTATCCCCTTTCAGAGTGTGTAAACCCTGCAAGGTAAAAGTTGTTAAATACAATTTAATTCACTCTGGAGTACAGTTAAATAGATATGATGGATGGCATGCTGTCTTGATCTCCTCCGTTGCCTACATTATGATAGATGAGTGATTCTCACCACCGAATTCCCAGACACAGTCTGGGGCTGAACTCCCTGTCGGCACCAAGAGCTTCCCATCGACAACTGTTCTAAATCCATCTCCATCAGACCAACGTGACACTCGGCTACTATGATAAAGGAGAAGGCCAGAAACCTCACGGAGCCAGTCCCTCGGCGCTGTGTGCACGATCAACACATCAGGGAGGTGAGCCGTCTCAGTAAGCCTGCAGCACTCCGGACAATGGAGGGAGCTGTCTGCTCCACCCTCTGCCCAGCCAAGAAAAAGCTCTTCTGGCTCCACCATTATTGGCCTGAGGGGAAGGAACGCATAGGAGTCACTGGGACAGAAATGTCACGGCTCAGGTTCCCTGTCCCGAGGTGAGCAGGGGCAGACAGCAGGCTTGCTAGCTTGCCCGCTTGCTCCAAGTGGAGTGACCAGCCACACTGAGCACGGCTGGAGAGCAGTCCTGCGGTCCTTCACCAACAACCCAGGTGCTTCTGAGCGCTCCAAGTGCAGCGGACTGCGGTTTCACTATGGATGGGGCGGGGTCCCACAGATGGCACCTGCTATGCAATTGAGGGTGGGACCCTTAAAACACAGAAGACACCCTCGGAACAAAAATGACTCTCCGCTAACTACTCATGAGCTGCCAGGAACAACTTAACCATCAAAATTACAAACAAGTAACTTTAAATAGAGAACGAGAAAGGGGACAGTGGCGACCCTCAAGGATAAGCACCCTCCAGGGACAGCCTCTCAGGCCCTCAGTGCAGTCTGCAAAGTCACCACAAGGGTTAGGATGATGCGGAGGAGCCACTTTCTGTTACCCAGGCCCATCCTGTCCTCACAAAACCGGTTTCATTACGTGACTGAAGTTCTAGACCCAGGCTGTGGCAGGGCCAGCCACTTCAACGCCACCCGCAAGCCATGTCACATGGAGCCACCAGGCCTAACGGTGTTTCAAGTAGGTACAGAAGTACAGGGAGAGGGGAAGCTCCATCATGTTCATGGAAGAAACTGAGCCACGCAATGTCTCAACCATTGATTTTAATCATTTACTGTATCTCCAGGATCGAAATGAGACCAGGATTTACACGTGGACCAGCTTCGGACAGTTCTACATGATTCACTCTTCGGTCATGGTTCCATATGACTCAAGTCAGAAGCATTTTAAAAACTGAAGTAGCAAGTGAGGATAGTAACTGAGGCAATAACTGCAAAGGTGTACTTCGGAACAGTGAGGAGCGAGCGCAGCGAGCGGCTGTGCGCCTGCAGTGGGCTAAGCGGAGCTCGGCGTCCTGAGGCTCTGCCATCTCGTCCTTCTAGGGATGTCCGTCTCTTTCGGACAGGAAGTCTATTTGACTAAATCTCTATGTTTTGTCCTTTTTTGTGATGCTTTTCTTTTGGCCTTACTTTTTTTCTAAACACAACAGTTCTGCCTACAGCAGAAAGTAAAAAGACGAGGGAAAGCTGGGATATTCCACTTAAGTAGCCTGCAGCAGAGCAACGTCCCAGCCCAGAAGCAGAGCAGGCCAGCAGCCCTGAGAAGTCCCGGGTGAAAAAGTGAAGCCCTAAGTTCAGAGCATTTATTTCTCTGTCATGCTGACGTCCAAGAAAGGCCTGGGCCTTTCACTTGGGAATATCTTACACGGAAAGCTGGAGAGAAATTAATTTCCAAAAGATTAATGGCTAGATTCTTGATGATGCTTCAGTTTTGTATTTAGGAAAATCTGTTTACGTTGAGGTCGTTTTCACACATAGTCCAGGATACAGATCAATTATTCCCATTTCTATCAATGAACACAGGGAAATACTGCCAGTTTCAATTTTAGAAAGTTATGAAAAAAATCAGTGTTTAGAATGCACCAGGCCTTGGATTTAATCTCTAACCCAAAAAGGATGGGAGGGAGGAGGAGAGGGGTGGAAATTAAATATATTTAAATACTGTCAATATGCATTCCAAAGACAGTTTGTTTGATTTTTCTTTTCAAATGCCCAGAGATTGAACCCAGGGCCTCGCACGTGCTAGGCAAGGGCTGTTTCAGGATAGCATCTTGCTCAATGGCCCAGCCTGGGTTTGACTTTAAAGCCCTCCTGTCCCAGCTTCCCGAGTAGCTGAGATTCCAGGCACTGTCCACCACACCAGATTGAGAAGACATATTCTAAAATACCAAAATACCCGACTGCTACTTAACATCTTATACATGATGGTTAAAAACAAAACTAAAACCACCGAAATGGAAGAACTTAGGGAAACCTAAGAACAGGCCTGAAGGACTGGAGTCAAAAGATTTGGGTTCTAACCCTAAATCTGCTCTTCCTATTTAACTGGTTTTGTCAGTTTGAGAAAAATGCCTTTTACTGCAATGCCCTAGATTTCTGTGCCTGAGTCACACAAGATGATTCAAATGCTAGTGCCATGGGCTGGGGATTACATGGACACCGTTAACCAGAATGCCTGGCCCGGAGCCTGGGACCTAGGAGATGACCCCAAGTGAGAAATGACCTTCAACCACTTAATATTTTGGGAGGTTCAACTTCTCCTGTGTAGACTTACTGAAAATGCTTCGCACAGCACACAGGAGAGGCTATTTGTCCTTCCTCAAGTTAGTCTAGAAATCAAAGCCAAGTCCACACTCGCTTTCCCAAGCCCAGATTGGGAGAGATGACAACCTGCCGGCTTATGTGGATTTCTATGGCTGCAAAGCAGTCTTCCAACATAAATTCAAATCTGACATGCCGTTGGCTTGCCACAAAAAATCAGTTACTTGGCTGTCTCTCAGAAGACTTCACTAAATGCAGCTGTGGAACTTGACAACAAAAAAGTGGGAACACTTAGCTAAGCAAAAACGCCCCCAAGTGCACACTGAAAATCAGCAACGAGAGCTGGAGAGGCAGCACCGGCTCAGCCCGCCCGAGACTCTGGTTTGGATCTCTGGTGCCAAGAAGGCAAGGAACAACTCATTCACGACTACCATCAACGCAGCGTCACGTCCCGCCACAAAATAATTTAGTAAAAACTAGAAGTACTCTTTTAAAATTAGAACTATCTACTTGCATAAAAAATAGATTGAAAATATAATTTTAAGACATACATATCTCCAAAATGGGCCTTTTCTCTTAAGAGTCTTAGCATACAATAGAACTAAAGGCTAAATGAAAAGAAAAAGCTGGCCTGAAGAGTTCCATGGCTATCGTGTGGCCTGTCAACCAAGTCCTTCCTGCCATGTCACCCACCTGTTCAGCCACCCTGTACTCAGACACTGTGAGAGAGAGAGACATCACTATGCTTGCATCACGCATCTGAGTGCTGGAGAGCTGGGATGGGAAGCGCGTCATTAGAAATAAAATCACCGTGCTCGCTTCGGCAGCACATATACTAAAGCTGGAATGGTACAGAGAAAATTAGCATGGCCCCTGCGCAAGGATGACACGCAAATCCATGAAGCGTTCCATATTTTTTAAAATATATTCTAATTTTTAAATGTTCCTTATCATATTCTGTAGGGACTTAAAGTTCAACATATCAATACTTTTTTAAAAAACATTTATTTATTTATTTATTTATTTATTT
>NDGN011407944.1:0-10139 GCA_002564285.1 Tympanoctomys barrerae
TGTGTTCTTAATTATCAGATCAGCCTGTGAAATTGTGTCACTCCACCCGCAGCTAGTTCATCTGCTCTTGGTTTCCAACAGGGAATGGCCGCTTATTAGCAAGGTAAGTTCAGCTCGAGTCTACTTTCCTGACATAAGGCTACAACCTTTCAAAGCTTTCAGAGTAAGCACGGTCTATTAAAACAGCTTTCATCCAAATGTGTTTCTCTTTGCTCCTAAAACGCAACACAATTGAAATTTATGAGGTGCGTGTTTTGCTCCTGTAGGGTCAATGTGAGAAACCATAAAAACTATGGAAGAGACAGAGCCAGGTACAAACTCAGGCAGACAGACTGGGAGAAATACAACTCTGAAAGAAATCCGGAAGAGTTTTTGAAAATACCAGACACTGAAAAATCAAACAGGGGCCAAAAAAAGAAAAGAAAAGCAGAGAATTTTTCAACAATTGAAAAGACATGACAAGTCAATCAACATCAATGGCACAGCCCAGGACCCTTAACACAGAAAACTTGAAGCAAAAACATGTGCCAGGAAGACAGATGGGATCATCATTCCATTACAAGTGTCCTGAAATTCACAGGGCTTTGCAAAGCCCCTCTCTGAATGATGAGAGCAGCATCATTTAACAACCCTTAAATTCAGGAGCCGTAACATGTGTAACAGCCATGTGCAGGTGACAGGAGCCTCCTGAGAAATATCCAGGACATCGCAAACTTCGCTGGCAGGCTGAACAAAGGAAGCTGTACAAAACTCCCACACAATGCTGAAAAGCTGCCTGTTCCGTCTACAGCTATTGAACAGAAATGACAAGCCCCAACCCAGCATCGTTCAATGAGCACATGATCAGGAATAACTCAGTGGAGAACAACATGTCGGTGCCAAGAGACTGAGCATCAGCCCCCCTGAACAGTACAGATGGTAGAGCACAGAGGGCAATGAAGGAGGCTTATGCAGCCAGCTCATTTTGAAAACAAGCTATGGCTTTTCTAGAAGTCCCCAGCATAGAGTATTTTTTGCTGCAATGAAATGTTATCTCTGAACAAGCCATTTCAGCCCAAGACAGCGTGAACTGACAAAGCCTGGAGGCCAGTGGAGGCCACTTTCTCACCCAGCTTTATTATCTGCGCCCAGAGTTGCTATGACAACTCTTCAAAGTGGCTTTATTGGGGACCAAGAGAAACCCCACAGGCACAGATTATGTCTATAGGACATGAAAGGGCTGGTCAATTCAGGGGAGGTTAAATGGTCAGAACAGCTCATAAGCATTATTTAGAAACTCTTCACCCCCAATTTTTAAAATTGTCTGAAATGCTCATTTATACTGTCAGCAAAGCACATGGACGTTTCCTTATAAAATTTAATACAATAATTACAAAGGACTCCAAAATTTGCCCTTTCTGATTCTCGCGATCAAAATATAATTTTCCCCCACCCCAGTCTGAACATGCCTCACTGCAAGAGATTTTTATGTAGCCCACTTGATATTCAAGCCCCACGAGAGGACTTTTGATGCAGAGAACCAAGTGGGAAAAGGAGATCAGAAAGTTCATGTAACACCACGACTCCATGGTCAAGGACATGCGATCAAACTAAGATAGATAATGAAGAACATTTCCTTGTTTCCCAATTGTACCAAGAAAAAAATTTACTTCCCTTGGTGATTATTTATTTTCCACTTCCCACACGTGGTTCTCATGATAATTGCTAACTTTGTGAGATGTTAGAACACTGACACTTATGTAAAGCAAAGTGCCTTTTGACATTTGTGGAGTGCTGACTCTCTATAAATATAGGAAAGTAGTAATCATCACAAGAACTACTCAATGGAATAGATCAATAGCGAAGACAAATACTCTTCTTTCATTGAAATTCAGAAGGCAAAAAAGGACCATTTTTTTAAATCTCTTTGATAAACTAGCACATTCTGTGACTTGCCAAATAAGATTTAAGATCAGAGCTATGACACAGAAATGGGGAAATTTTAGGAAGAAAGGAATCATAGGTCAACTTGGTCTATTTCCTCTCTTCGTATAGATCTATATATAGATACACGTGTGCAAAAACACCTTTAGAGACAGATAGTGGCAGCTATCCTGTCATTCACCTTATGATCTCTTGTAAAAAAAAAAAAATTCACCAATTGTAGGCCGCTTGTAACACAAAATAAGCAGTGATATCTATCACAAAATTGTTGGAAAAGCAGATAAGCTTTGAAAGTGATTTGGGGAATATTAAGTGTAAATTGTGCTTTCTGCCTTCAAGTGACATTTTCTTTCCTCACAAACAGAATGGTGCTGGAGAAGGCTCAGTGGCAGCTGGTCCTCTGTGGAGAGCACAAGTAGCCTAGCCGGAAGCTTCTCAAAGGGCTAAAGATGGGCACTGACGATTATTTGCCCTCTTCGATCTTATCCTACTTGTCTGCAGGCTGAGTGGAGGCCAAATATTTACAGGCCAGAAGCAAGCACCACACTGGCAAAAGCAGTGCCCGACTCACCAGCTCAGCCTGAATACCTCAGACATCCAGTAGGCCTCTTGCGCCCCTCTCCCCACCTCTGAATATCTTAAGGGTCGAGGGCCTGACTGCAATCAAGGAGGCTCCAATTCCCATGTGGGCAACAGCAGCTTCGGAAAAACAGGTCAAGCAACATCATTCATTCATTGAAGAAATATTTGTAGAACACCTACTCTGTGTATGTATGTGAGAGTGTGAGGTCCAGGGATGTGCACACTGGCTGCTAGATGCAGGTCCTGCCTCTGCCATTTGCTAGCCTGGGTGGGCTTGAGCAGATTAAGATGTACACCCTCTATGTGCAATCTCAAAACCTTTAAAATGGAGACAATAATCCACCTACTTCATATGGACCCTTCATATAGTAGGCAGAATGTGTGATGCGACCCTGCAGTGCTTGGCGTAAGCGGGACTGTCATGTCCAGGCTCTCAGCTCTTACAGGACACATGCTAGAGCTCCCTGACCTTGGGCCTGACCTGGTATCCTCTAAGCAAATAATAAAATACAATATTCTTTTATTTCTTTTCTCCTAGCCTAAAGTATCAAACCTAATACTATTCAATAAATGTTCATTTCACTTTAGTTTTTGATACTATAATTAGCCTGATGGTCCATTAGATACCCAGAAGGAGAAGAGCTAAGTCAAATAGATCCCTTTAATCCTAGTTTTTGAGGAATCACCACATTGATTTCCACAATTGTTGCACCAGTCTGCACTCCCACCAACATTGGAGAAGGGTTCCTTTTTCCCCACAGCCCCTCCAGAACTTGTTATTACCTCATTTCTTTTATTATGATTATTATTTAAGTTATTTATTTATTTGGTACAGGGTCTCACTACACAGCTTGGACACAGCTTGGACATGTAGTGATCCTCCTGTCCCAGCCTCCCCAGCACTGGGAATACAGGCATGCACCACTGCTCCTGGTTTCTGTTGCCACCTCAGTGAATCCAAGCTCCAAGACCAGCAAGGCATGTAGTACTGGGGATCAAACCTGGGTCCTCACCCTTGCCAGGCAGGCACTTAGATTACCAAGCTATATCCCCAGCCCCTCACATTTTAATGATAGCCATTCTTTCTGGAGTGAAAAACAGTGAAACACCATACCAAATCAATATATCTGCACCAATGTTTGTAGCAGAATGTTTTGTAATAGCTAAATGTGGTAAATAGCCCAATTAACCTACAACCAAGGAATGGATAAAACAATGTGGGTTTTTTTATACAATGGAATGCTACTCAGCCCTAAAGTGACTTTCATAGGTCAATGGATTCAGCTCCAGAACACACTCAGAAGTAACATAAAGAACACATGTAGAAACATCATGTTGTCTCACTAGTGTGAGAAACAGAAGAGTTAATAGGATCCAAAATATACAATAGATAATGGGAATAGGGAAGAAACTATCAAAAGAAAAGAAAACCTGTGGTGGGAGAATGAAGAAAGGAAGGGAAAAGGAAAAAAAAGAAAGAAAAAAATACACATATATATGATAGTTAAGATAGTTATACATTTCATTGAGAAGAAAGGTTTGTGCTAATACTGTCTGGATGATATTTCATGCCTATATCTTGTACTCTGAACAATTATTAAGAATATAACAACATGCAATATCCAACGTACTAATTATCATTACTCTTCTACTAGCTGTTCTGAAACTATGTTTTATTGTTTGGTTTTTTTTTTTTTTTTTTTTTNGCATTTTAGGGAAGGGTCTACAGGGTGTTCAGGGTCTCATTAGTAGATCAGATTTGTAGTGATCTTACAGCAGACCTGGGGATCAATCCCCTGGCCCCTGCGCCTGCTTGCAGGTGCTTTAATCCACTGAGCTATTCAGCCGGCCCAATTAATAATTTTTTCTTTTTAAAATGAAAGTTTTATATATTCCTAGTTGTGTATCACTATCTTAACATAATTTGTTTAATCTCATCAGGAAACTAGTTAAGAGTATGATGTACCTTGTATTGACCTACTCCCACCTTTACCACCCTCTAATCTATGAAGAGGAATTGCCTCTACTAAAACAGTGCATTCTCCACAGGGATTCCAAATTGTTGCTGTCTTTTCAAAGTCCACATCAAAATACGACTACTCCTGCTGTGCTGGCCCCGCCCCCAGGATGTGCTGAAATGGCATTGAGACTGGGCATGGTGGCGCGTGCCTGTAATGTTTGGGAGGCTATAAACAGGCAGATCACTACAAGTCAGATCTAGTAGTGAGACCCTGAACACCCTGTAGACCCTTCCCTAAAATACAAATAAACAAAAAAAATTACTACTAAGCTATATTTAAGTTTCTCACATCTGAGGTCCCAGTTATACATACGACTCCTGTTAGTCACGTTTATGTACTAATCATATGTTTTGCTTGAACTATATAAAGATACGTTATTATTCATCTTATCAATATATGATACACATTATGAGAAAACTTTTAAAATAACATCTAAATGCATGTTTTGGTGCTTCACTTGATACAACTGATAAGCAGTACAGAGCTACAAAATGATTAAATATTAAGATAAGGATTGGGTCATATATAAAACAGTACCACAGAAGTTTGCAAACACTAAATATAATACAATTCTCAAATCTGACTAGCTAATTCTGCAGTTTACACATATGTAACAGAAAACCAACCAGGACATCCATCAAAATAATTCTAACAAGAAAAGATTTTATGCTCAATGACTAGAAATTTTTTAATTAGCATCATTATTTCCATTTTCCAAATATTTTTAACTTTCTACTTTCATAGCACAGGAATAGGATTCCAGTATCATATTTCTAGCCCTATCGAAGTTAGACAGGGCCATACAACTTGCCTAAGTTTCTAAAATGTGAATAGAAGTGAAAGTTGTCACCTCTGGTAAAGAATAAGGAACAAATACATAATTTGCTATAATCCTGTTTTCTTGCTGTAGTAAATTAAACCTGGCCATTAATTCTCGGTAGCTAGCCAGGCACAGCGGCACACACCTGTTCTCCCAGCATTCTGGGTGGGTGAGGCAGAGGACTACAGATTTGAGTCTAACTTGGAGAATTTAGTGAAACTCTGTCTCCAAATAAAAACACTAAAAGGGTGGGTAATGTAGTTCAAGAGAGGACTCTGGGTTCAATCCCCACTACCACCAAAAAGAAGAAAGCGATGAGAAGAGCAAACTGTCTACCTGAGCCCAATTCAAGTAACAAAATCATGAACAGCTGTTTCCATCAGAGGTATTTTTTTTTTTTTTAGTAAAGGTTCTACAGGGGCTTACTACACAGATCAGACTCGTGGTGATCCTGTTTTTCAGCCTCCCAAGCACTGGGATTACAGGTGCACCCCACCACGCCCAGTCTCATTAGTTGTCTCAGTGCCCCTGGGAGATCAAACCCCAGTCCTTGCATCTGCCTAAGGAGGCGCTTTAATCCGCTGAGCTATCTGGCCAGCCCTCAGCGGTAGTACATTTGAAATTTGTTTGCAACACAGCAACAAGTCACTAAGACGCCTGCCTGAAAAATGTGTGTGCATAGATGTAGCCCCACCTACCTGGGTTTCTGAGTCAAGGGGCCATGGGAGAGCCCCTCAAATTACAAAGAATATAAAGGAGAACTTAGAAATAACCCTCTATTGTTTAAACCCTTGAAAAATTTAGGTTTTTATTTATTTTGGTTTGGTTTTTACCATAGCCTACTCGGGTCATTCCTCACCAATTTAGAAATTAATCCCTAGAATGAAATTCTGCTCTACCAGAAAAAAAGTGGAGAGGAGAGATACGGCAGTGGTCAATAAAGGAAATGTACCAGATGGGGACACAGCTCTAAGGAAGGATAAAAAGCACAGGGAACAGGGACCAGTAGTGTGAGCAAAAATTAAACCTCCTAGGAAAGATCTGTGGTTCACCGCTGTGAAAGCATTTTCCTGGCCCACGCAGCCAGTGCACCTCTCCTACACTAAAGGCCTAGCTATCAGCACCTGAGGGGAGAAGATACCAAGTCACGGCTATGCTGTGGCAGGCAGAGA
The DNA here is from genome assembly GCA_002564285.1 of Tympanoctomys barrerae. Classification (NCBI taxonomy): domain Eukaryota; kingdom Metazoa; phylum Chordata; class Mammalia; order Rodentia; family Octodontidae; genus Tympanoctomys; species Tympanoctomys barrerae. Next base: position 6,519 of record NDGN011407944.1, read on the forward strand.
AATGGGCACTAACATGGACAGCACAGCACATAGGTACCAGGACCAGAAGTGGGACCGGAAGTGTGGGGCTCTGGGCTGCTGGGAATGGAAGTAACAGCCTGGTCTTCAAACTTCCTAATCATCTGAAGTAAAAAGAACCCGTAGCCTGTGCAGCACGGGCTAAGAGAAGGAGGGTGCAGTGACAGGGAATTGAGGGTCTATCTGGGGTTTTCTTTCCTTTCAGCATTTTTTAATTACAATTTATTAATCCTTTTCTGAAAGCATCATAAAATCACTATAAAGTCATTATAGAATCTTTTTTCACCAGTACCACTCTCCCTGATGTTCTTTACTCTGTTACTGGGTTCTTTCCTTTGTTTTCCTGATGTCTTTTTCTTCTCATATGGACCACGTGCGGCAAATTTGTGCTCCGATTCATTTTTCTTTGCATAATTCAAGGACTCATAAATCATGCCAAAGCCAATTGTCTGGCCACCTCCAAAATGGGCTCTGACTCCAAATACAAAGATGACATCAGTGTGGTCTTGTACATTCGAGTGAACTTTTTCTGAATTTCTGCCATTGGCACTGTTCCCTTCCCAGGATGAAGGACACTGATGGCCATTTACTTCCTCTCAAGTACCTGGCAGTTGGCAGTGATCTTCCCAATCCAGATAGTCACTGTGTCTTTCACGACGTAGGCCGTCCCCTCAGGCAGCCACAGAGGAAAACACCCCCTTCAATACTCTTATGCCCTGCCCACTAGTTCTTTGATATAAGTGGCAGCAGTGGAAAAATATTGTAAAACTTTTTAAAAAATCATTCTGTATTTCTTTTTATCAATGTGTGAGAGTAGTATAACCCAACACACAGTTAGGGTGTTACGTAGAATGTGACTTGGAATAAAAGAGATGATTTTGCTTGATGTTTTATTTGGATTTAAGTTAGTTTTGAGAAATATGATTTTTGCAAGATAGCAGGACAGAGAGGAGCTAGTAAAAATTTTACAGCAATTCTTAGACCTACCCAAGCTTTCCCCTGATATTTTTATAGACCTGACCTCCACTCAACCTTTCCTCTTCCTGGAACTGCAGCCACCATACTTGAAGTGTGCAAAAGAGGACTTAGATATCAGCAGGAACTCCAGGTGGGGGAGTGAGATTTAAGTGCAATTGATAACAGGCATCAGATAAATCTCAACCAAGGGAATGAGGCTGTCCCTTCTCAAGCAGCAGGCTTAAACATGCCCAGATCCAGGATTGATAGATGTGTGCCGCTGTCGCGTACACACCAAGGTGACCCCTTTCACTCAGTCTGCCATAGCAGTGATTCTTGAACAAATGTCCTCAATAGAGAAAGAAGTGCGAAAAGTGAGTCTAACAAGCCAGACTCATCATCAAATCAACATCACTGAGCTCTGATGACTGAACCAAGCCGAGCTGGACTATAGAGCCAGGACTTCATCAGTTCCACTGCATGCAGCAATAAATACAAGATTCCCCCACAGAAGCTCTGCTGACTCCCATGGAAACAGGCACCCCAATATTTACATGAGCTTGGCAGCTAATAAAGTAACTATCAGCTATCCAAGAAGACTGATTTATTCACCCAAGTAAGGGAGGGGCCAAGAATAAAGCAAATGAGACAAGACACATGCAGTGCTCCAGAAGAAATAGGAGCAGAATGAGTGATGCTATATGCTATTTGATCATTTAACCAGGAAAGAGTTGAAAGCAAGATGAACGAGATTTGAAAAGTAGGATATTTATAATTCAAAAAAAAAAAAACCTCATTTTTTTCCCAAAAAAATGAGCACCAGTATAGAATCCTAACCTTCCTGGTTGAAATACAAATTGCAGACTATCCTTTTCTAAAAACACTATTTCCTTCAGGCTAAATCTCACTCTTCTCACTCTAGTAACACCAGCAGTTGAGAGAGATGGGGCTTTTGATGCTCCATAGTTATTCACCAGTGAAATACCTGTTTCTGTTACTTATCACAGCCTTTAGAATTGTAATACTATAATAATTTTCTGACACTTTGATTCTTCTCATAGATGAACTTAAATATAGATTCACAGCCCTATCTGTGCTACCACCTCCAAGTTCAAGAACACAGTAAGAGCAGGCCAAGCAGTCTGGAGTCCCAGTGGACAAAAGATATTCCCGTCATTATTCCTAGGGCAGGACCACAGCTTACATCAAAAGGCCTTTGAAGTCTATGAAAAAGGGATAGGATGGTTTGAAATGGGTTTTAACTATATGTATTTCACCCAAAAGGAACTCAATGAAAAAATCACACCAAATCATGTTTAATATCAAACCAAATAATGTTACCACTTTTAATCAGTCACTTTGGATTATCTAGGTGCAAAATATACAGATGATAAAATGTTAAAGGAATTTTTTCTTGCCCAATATTGTGATTCAATGCTCTTCACTTCTAAGTTGATAGCAGTTTGAACAGACAAATTGTTGACCTACACATGGTCTGCATTTTCTCACTGGTGAGGGAATAAATCCCATCACCTAAATCAGTCTCTGCAGCCTCAGGTACAACCTACACCCCTACTGAGCCCTCCTGTTCACCTGTGGGCCAGCCTCACCGGGCCACCTGATGTCTCCCAAGCATTCTAAAGCCTCTTCTTTATGCTTCCATCTGTGCTCTCCTCAGCAGAATTTTTCTCTTCCCACTTTGTAATGGAGTCAAATCCTAGCCAGACCCAGTGCCATTCACTCAGCATGACTCTCCTGAGCACTACGTTCATAAAGCTGCCTTAGAAATCACTATAAAACCATGAACTTTTTAAAGGCAGGAATCATCTTTAACCATCACCATTTCCTTATCATTTGTAGAACATTATATTATCTACTGCTGAAAAGTGAAGTATCCCCTGAGTTGGTGGCTTAAAGTATCATTTATTGCCTCCTGGTTCCTATGAGTGGGAATCAAGGAACAGCTCAGGTAGGTCTAGGTCTCTACATATGTATCTTTCACAAGCAGCCACTAAGGAGCTGGCAGGGGCTGTTGACTCGTTTGAGTGCTTAACTGGGGGGCAGACCTACTTGTAAGCTCACAGGTTGTTGACACACAGTGTGTATAATCCCATGCCACCTGGGCCTCTCCATTGGGCAGTCCTATCAATCAGGGCAAGCAGGTGAGAAGGTAAGAGAAGCCAGAAAGAGAGAATTTGCCATGGGAGCAACACCCCATTGCTTCCACCTTATTCCACTGTTTAGAAATGAGTCTCTGGCCCCAGCCCACATGGCAGGCAATCACAGGACATGAAATCCAGGAATTGGGATTGCTGAGAAATGTGTCAGAAGCCACCTCTGACAAATGCCTTACATGGTGAGCATTCAGGGAGGCTTTACCTAGAAAAGTAGAACAGGAACATGACATTTTCTTTAAATATCTTTTGTTGTAAGATCCCTCCTATAGACTTAATGTTCATGTAATAATGGAAATCACAGAAGACTTACATTCAGAAACATTTTCAAAATAAGCATTCAAATGATTTGAAGGGAAAGCTATATCAAATATAAAATCTGAATCAAAACATCAAGAATCTTAATGTCGGGGCCAGGGAGATGGCTCAGTAGAATAAGTGCTTTCCTGACAAGCACAAGGTCCTGAGTTCA
>NDGN011407961.1:0-12576 GCA_002564285.1 Tympanoctomys barrerae
CTTTTCTGTGAGTACCACCTTTATGTCAGTTTGCTCATGGATTTTCTGAGGCTGTGGACTTAGCCTGGCTTAAGTTTCTGAAAGTGAAGTTACTCACCTGTGCATAACTTACTCTTCAGATGACAATCAAAACAAGACACACGATAAAAAGGAGAAGAAGATGGTGGTCCAGAAGCCCCAGGGAACCCTGGAGTACACGGTGAGTAGCAGCACGAGGGCGCGGACATTGGTTAGCACCGTTGGATTACGTATTTCTCCCTGACACATTTTACATCTCTTGGTTGTGTTCATTATTAAATAATGAAACTTGTACAGATGTGTTCAGGTCATTCCTTGTTTTCCCCCCTTTCCTGGCCTTGGACATACTTGTGATAAACAGCGACGTCAGGATAGACATGAGGGCTCCTTGGCTACATCTGTCCCCCGCTGATCGAGCACATTGCTTAGGAGGACCCAGCCAGCTTGGCAGCTGTCCCTTCCCTCACCACTCTGACCTTTCTCAGCAGAGGAGCCTTTCAGTCAGGAACAGCTGTGTCCTCAGTTTCAGTCTAAAGGCAGCTGGACTTGGGTTTGCCTCAGCTGCCATCCTAGTTGTCTGTCCCAGACACCCTTTCTGAAGCCCAAAGCCGTAGCCTCAGCTGCCCCCTCGACAGAGCCCCTCGGTTCTCTGTGCTTGGTCCTTTCCTGGGAGCAGGGGCTCCATCCTCACTTTCTCGTTGCAAGGCAGACCCTTGACATCTTTCCCTGTTCTTTCCAGCTTCCTGTGGCCGCCCAGCAAGTGGGGCTGGATCCCTCCCTCGTATCCTCGCATACATTCATCGTCCTTTAATTCATGGCATTTTTCATTGTTGATTAGTGTGTAGTCATTTGAATGTCTTATTTCATTCCTTAAATCCACGGAGAGAGACTGGCCCCTCGTCGTACTGTGTTCTTGGCACCTTGCACGGCGCAGGTCTCCTGTTACTGAACTAGTAGATGAACGGCGCTGTGTGTGCTGCCAGCACGGCTCAGTGCTGCGTGTCATGTCCTCCTCTCTCTCCCTGCACCAGGAGCACCTGGTGGTCAGGAGTGAAATCATTTAACCAATGAATTGCTCAATTAATGGCCTATTTTTAATTCACTGGGAGCACTGTTGAGTATTCTCTTTGACTTGTGAGCAGCTCAGAGTGAGGACCTCTGCCTGGTTGGGTCTGGTGTGCACTTATTTTACACTCGCTGTTTCCGTGCCAGGCCCTGTACAGGGCAAGCAGCAGGATGCTGCGCCCTCCAGCGCTTCCTTTGGAATGGCAGTGTGCAGCTTGGGAGAGCCACACGGCAAAGCCCGGAACGGGCCTTTGTGCTCTGTGAGCTCCACAGGCCTTTCTGAAGATAACAGACCAGTCATTTCCAGCAAGGATTTATGTGATACGGTCTTGTGTTACCTAAATACATTCTTCATCCTTACAACACTGAGCATTTCACCATATCTCATATTCATGGGGAAGCATTGGATTAAATTATGTATTATTTATGAAAATAATTGAACGCCACGATCCTTAAGACCTGTGTATACCCAGCAGTGTGATTCACAAGCCCCTCCATACGTTGCTTCACACCATAAACACAACAAAGCGAGAGTAAAACTCAGCCCACACGTCAGCAAATACAAATAAGTGTCAGATTAATAATGTAGATATTAGGGGTTAGGGAGATGGCTCAGTGGAATATGTGCTTCCCTGGCAAGCGCAAGGGCCTGAGTTCAATCCCCGGTTCTGCAAAAAAAAAAGAAAAAGAAAAAGAAAAAAAAATAATGTAGATATGCCTATCCGATTGATACCTATGCTGTGAAAAGTGAATGTATTTGAGTATGTATTTTTGTCCTTGTCATTAGAATAGAAGGTGACTCTCATAGCATCATGCTGGCATTTATTGGTACTTATAGTGGATCTTAGGTGCAAATGTTCAAGCATTCTGTTTTAGTTTGCTTCACGCCTTTCAGCGTCCTGGTGGCCCCATCCTATGTGTAACTTCCTCTTTATGTGATAACTCTGAGCAGTTAGCATTTTTCACATTTACTGAATGGTGTATACACAGGATCTTTTACAAGCTTTATTCATAAAAATATGAAGCAAATTTATTGATCACATATCATGAAAAGAAATAAGACATGCAGAGCAGATACTGTGGTGATAGATCTCTCTTTAAGGGGTGGAAAAGTAGATCTGAAGAAACGGAGCCCATTTGTGCAGCCAGCAGGTGGCTGGTCAGGCGCTCAGTGCAGTAATCTGGCTCTAGAGTCTGGATTATCAGTCTATTTTGTACTGACTCAACCTTGAAAACAACTGCATGTGAATGTTATATACAATGAAAACTGCTGTTTTAATTTTTTGTTCATTTTTACTAGAGATGATTATGCCCAGAGTTAGATTTGCACTGGAGGTGGATGCATGGATGGATAGATGGTTGGACAGATGGGTGGGTGGGTGGGTGGGTGGGTGGGTGGGTGGATGGAGAAATGGATGGATAGATGGATGGATGGATGGATGGATGGATGGATGGATGGATGGATACATGGATACATGGGTGGACAGATAGATGGATGGACAGATGGATAGGTGGATGGAGGAATGGAGATAGTTCACTAGTGGATGGGTTTTTCATTTCAAGGGCAGTGGGTATATGTCTCTGCCTCTGCATCTCTGCCTTTTGCCCATTCCACATCCCCCCTTGGCTTCCTCAGGTTTCCTTCACCTGGTTTGCCTTCTGGAATCAGTTCTGTGTACAGGGGCAGCCAGTAGCATAGCCCAGGACCACAGATGGGACTCGGTGACACTCATCACAGTGGCCGGGCCTCCCACAAGTCTGTCTGCTGGCTCTGGGCAGGGAGTCTGCCTTGGGAGATGCTTTCCCCTGTGAAACTTCCCATTTTCCCTACAGAGGAGGAAAGAAAAGCATGCATCAGGAACTTGTGCCACGAATTTTGTAGATGTAGAGCAGCAGTGATTTGGCAGACTATAGAAAACTGCTAGTGACAGTGTACAGCTGCCTTGGTAGCACCTCTGAGTTTCTCCTACAGTGCTTGCCTTCCACAGCAGTCTTTGGGCAATTTCTCAAGAGCACCCTGCAAAAATAGCCCTTAATGGGCCGCTGTCATGAGTGGGTAGTGCATAGAAGAGAGAGTCAAGAGCCAGAAATCCACGTGAGAGAAAGTGGCCCCCTTCCTCTGGTGGGGGTGGGTGTTTGTGTGTGAGGGTTCCTTATAGCTTTCTAATAGACCTTAGGGACTTCTATTCTGTAGACCTAAAATGTGCCAAAGCAAAATTAGAAATCTTTTAATGCACAGTGGAATTTGAAAATGAGAGAGCCTACGAGTAAATTACATTTATAACTTTTACATGGTTCTATGAAAAAGTGAGACTATATTTTCTGTCTTCCATATACATCTGGGTGAAGCTATTTCTTCACTCTTATCTTGAATACATTAATGCATCAAAAGGAATTTTGTTCTGTTTTGGGTTGCTTTACATGTTGAACCTTGTTTTCTGATCATTCTAGGCTGGAAGCCAGGACACCCTAAACTCCATAGCTCTGAAGTTTAACATCACTCCCAATAAATTAGTGGAACTGAATAAACTGTTCACACACACGATTGTTCCAGGCCAGGTAATGACTTTCCTGCTGTCTATCACTGCAGAAATGTTCTGTTTATCTTTTATTGCCATGCTGAGTGCTATACTGTTCACGTCTCGGGATTGTGGGCTCCATCGTTCCTCTCCTGTTGACCCAGCCATGCCAGGTGCACCCCAACACCTAAGGGGTGCCACAGGTCTCATCACCACCATTAACTTATGTGGAAATGTTCCCCAGGGCGTCAGGCGAAGTTCAAAATCAATGTAACTTTTTCCTATCAAATGTAATATAGTAGGTATCCTTAAATATTTAGTCAAGAATTGCCATTTTCAATTTAGTCTACTTCTTTGCGGTACATTACAAATACTGTTTTTGTTTTAAATTAGGCAGAGTTTTGGAGATTTGTGTCTCAGTGTAACACCATACCAAGAAGGGCCACCATGAACAGCTCTTTTTGAAAAAGTTACCCCAACTTTTTCCAGGCTTTTAGTAATTAATTTGCTGAACTGAATGAAATTGACAGATATCAAATCTTGCCACATCAGGTTAATCCAGTAAACTTTTTTCAGCTCCTTCTGCATGCCCCGGCAGTCTGGCATTTCCCGTCTGATGCTACATTTAGCTAATACATTTGAATGGCTGTTGTGAGACGCACTTCGGAGCCCGAGTGCCAGCCTCGTTGGGGTGCGCAGCTCCCGAGAGCACAGTGGAGCCGCCGCTGTCTCGCTGCAGCACCTGCGTGCATGTGTGTGTGGCGGGCGTCTCATTCCTGCAGGGTAGAAATCATTGTCCCTACGCACAACTCATTCGGGCAGTGTTGATGCCGGTCTGCATTGCCTCTCAAGGTCAGCAGCTGAGCCCAACAGGCCCCCCAGGGTGGCCAGGTGCTTCTTTTTGTCAGTTAGTGTTCATGAGAAAGAGAAATTCGTGTTCTGTCAGTCCAGGTAATGGGAGTGGGGGTAGAGCTTCATTGAAACTCTCCACAAGATGACTGTGTAGCTGTCTCCAAGAAAACAGGCAGATGTTAATCTTGGTCAGAGCTCACCTTATAGTTTGCAGCCTTGCCTCGTAATGTGCAGTTGACACACAGCAGAGAACATGGGACGCGCATTAGTGCTTCAAGGCCAGGCGTGGTGCACACCTGTAATCCCAGCACTCAGGAGGCTGAGGTGGGAGGATCATTGCAAGTCTGAGACCAGCCTGGACTACAGAGTAAGCTCAAGGCCAGCCTGAACTGCACAGGGAGACCCTGTCTCAAAAAGACAAGAATAATAATAATTCAAATCTAAATAGTATAGTCATTGGAACATAATAAGATATCATAGGCAGTACTATGTCCATAAACAAAATGGTTCATTTTTACTACATTAAAGTTCAGTAGCCTGTAGGAATTAAAAGACTCTTCACATACCTGCAATATTGGTTTAAAAATACCAGTTTTTATTTCCCCTTTTTATCTGAATGTGTTTTTCATGTTACCTTAAGTCTTTTCTGGATTGAAGCGAGGTTTAAGTAGTGAAAGTCAAAATAAATTTTCTTTACAGAGGAGATGCAATGGTATGGATTCTGAAATTAGCTCCAAATTCTCCTTTATAGCATTAAAAGTTACCATTTTAAGATTGTATCTGATCTGTGCCCAAACAGCGTGTCTCATTAAAAGGCTGTTGAAGAACATGATCATGATAACATTTTAAAGGCATATTTTGCAGGAGGAGGAGATTTTGTTCAAATTCTGGGGTATTTTTTATTTTTGTATAATCCAGGCACTGATGGAGGAGAAGGTGTTAGGATTCCTATGTCAGTTCTGCCTGGCAGTGTTTATTGTATGAACTGTGTCAGTACTCGAGCCTGCTTGGCGTCACCGGGCCACAATTTGTTCCCCGTCTACCTGATGCATTATTATGCTTAGAAGCAAGCCGGACTTTTCTCTCCTCTCTTATCCTGTGCCACAACAAGCAGCCCTAATCTGAGATCTGAAATGCTCCAAAGTCTGTTTGAGTGCATTTGAAGCATTTTTGGATTTGGGATTTTTAATAAAGCCGGGGATGTTGACCAGGTAAAGTGTATGCAGAATTTTCAGAATTCCCCCCAAAAAATCTGAAACACTTCCTGCTCTAAGGCAAGCCCCACTTTTGCCTGTCTTGGGTCCCTTCTCTGGAAGGTTCTTCTCTTCCCCACCCCACCCGGCTCCTGCTCAGCAGGACACTACTTGCATGTACTTGCTTCACCTGCCTCTCCTTTTTTGGCCTCCTGCAGCATCTGTAGGCAGGTCCCATGGCCTCTGCCGCGCGGCGCAGCTACCTGGGGCTCTGTATCATTTATGGGTTTGTCTGTAAGACCCTGATTGATGGACCCGCCTGTTCCCACCAGTGGCTCAGCTTCAACTGGGGGCCTCACTCAGGTCTGAGCAAGGATGAGCCTTCAGCGTGGTACCTCCCTTCAGGTCTTGACATCCCAACCCATACTTGGGGTGCAGTAGGGTATGAGTGTTGGCCAACCTGGGGTTCCTAAGTAAGCAGGCCACCCCACTCCCACAAGCTTGAGGTGGCAAGCACGTCCTGAGCAGTGGTCCTGCTCCCTCCAGTGGAGGGAGGTGTCACTGCCCAAAGAACCCATGCTCTGCCCTGGGATAGGCAGCTGCTCTTCCCAAAGGAAAAGGACTCTCTAATGCTCTAAGCCGAGGGCTCCCCACCATTAGGAGCCCCTCCATTGCTGCTGCACCAATCACTGTCATGAAGTGAAAGGCAACACACCTTCTATGCTTCTCCCTTGTCTCAAAACATTTTGGGACTGAATCTTAGAATGATAATTGTCAGTAAACACTGAATTTTAGTTTATTTATTTACTTTCTGAATTTAGGACAGGGCCTACATGGTCTAACTACGTAGAACAGACTCAGTGATTCTCCTGTATTCAGCCTCCCAAGTGCTGGGATTACAGGCATGCACCACCATACCCAGTCTCAATTGCTGCTCAGTGTGCCCCGGGGGCGGGGCTGACGTGGCTACTGTGCTGTGCCTAAGCAGGCACTTTAGTCTGCTGAGCTATCAGGCTGGCCCTTCTGAATTTGAGTTTAAATCAAAGGCCAAAGTGGAAGCAGCTAGCAGGAGCCTAAGATGCATGTTTCTGAGTTCCTGCCTGCAAGGTCCTTTTTAGGAGACCTTGTATGGTCTCTCATGGCTTTATTGAATCCCTGGAGGAGGGTGGGTCAGTGTTTAATTACCCCACGTCTGAGCCGAGGCCCCCATCCTGCCCATCTGCCTGGCCATTGTCCCCACTCAGCGCTTCCTGCCCTCAGGTCCTCTTCGTGCCAGATGCCAGCTCTCCTGCCAGTGCCCTGAGGCTCTCGTCCCCCAGCCCTGGCACCACTGTGTCTCCTTCCTCATCAGATGCTGAGTACGACAAGCTGCCCGTACGTATGCGCCGCGCCGTGCCTCCTCCCACCCCCCCAGTTCATTCTTAGCACAAGCCCTTTCCATGAGCTGCAGGACCCACCTGCTACTTTGTACAAGGCCGTGTTCAAAATTCCCTGCAAAGGACTGGGGTTGGGTGAGCTTCCTTAGTCCAGAGAATGCATCCTCTCCAAGAAAAAGCATCTCAGAGATGAAAACCTAGGCCTTGGGCAAAGCTGTGGAGTTGAACTGCCAGTGAGCTGAGCACCATGTGTGCTCCTTCCTTCCCTAAAGCACTGGAGTCAGAAATCTGCTAGGAATTATTTCATTACATTCTCTTCTAATTCATTGACTAAGCTCTGTGTGGGCTCAGACATAGGCCATTAAAAAAAAAGTTAAGTGGGTTTGGGTACCTATTGTTACATTCACAGTATTTTTGAAGGACAAAGTATGTTTAAGCTGCATAGAAGCTGTACTTACAGGGGAGCTTATGTAACTTGTTTTATACATATAAAGTGTTTTGGAAAATTGCTTTTATTTGACTTTGGAAATCTGTGCTTTCCTAAGGATGCTGACCTAGCGAGAAAGGCCCTAAGACCCATCGAAAGAGTCTTGTCCTCTACTTCAGAAGAAGATGAGCCAGGCGTGGTGAAGTTTCTGAAAATGAACTGTCGCTACTTCACTGACGGGAAGGTACGTGGCACCGCCGTGTTCACTTCTCTTGGAGTCTGAGGAAACGGAAGCTGTAAGTTAGTGCAAGGAAGCCTGCGGTGGGGTGGTTCCCCGCACTTCCACTCGAGATTTAACGAACATCTATTTGTTCTGGAGTCTTTGTAACCTGCACTGTACCAGCCTTGTGACCTTGAGGAAGTCAGTCCTTGTGACCTTGGAGTCAGCACTGACCCTTCATCCAGACCTGGAAATTCTTGGGGCCTTCATACAGTGAAATTCTTAGGTGCAGGAAGTGGTTATCAGAACGCACTAGAGTCATGCTCACTATCTCTGATGCCCTCCTGAGACCACAAGTGAAGGATGGAAATCCTGAAGATTCTTTTTCTCATCTATAAAATAAGAGCAATAGGGTTGGAAAGATAGCTCAGCAGTCTAAGCATCTGCCTGGCAAGCACAAGGTCCCAAGTTCAGTTCCCAGTACCACATGCCGTGCTCGCCCCAAAACTGGATATAGTGGTGCACACCTGTAATCCCAGCACTAAGGAGGCTGAGACAGGAGAATCGCTAGGCATCCAAGCTGCATGGTGAGACCCAGTATCAAAAACAAACAGAAAAGTTAAAATAAGGACAAAAAATAAATAAATAAAAAGTAACTAATCAGGTGTGGTAGTTAAAAGAGCTAATTCATGTAAAAAAATTATGACTTAATCTGAAAAATGGTAATTTCTTATCCTGCTACCACTAATGCTAGTATTAAAAATGTTGCCTGTTTTTAGCTTTTCAGTTGTTGATGTTTTACACAAAAAAAGTCAAACTTGTAGTGAACCTCAGAAGAGCTGCTGTGCTGGTGTTCTGCGTTCATCACCGAGTTCCTATCAGTTCCACACCCGGAAAATATGTTACTGACGTGCATTTGTAACTTTACAAACATAAATAATGCCTCAAATGCAATGCTCATAAAGATGACTGTTAGAGTCCCTAAGAGCATCCGAATCCTTCCGTCCCTGGTCAATAACCTGTCCCTGGCCAGTGAAGGCCAAAGTCGCCCGACCTCCTGGGCCGCTGCAGAGCCACACACTGGTGTTGGTCACCCTTGATTTCCACAGCACAGCTGCGCCCGGTGGCCACGAGGCGCTGTACTCCTCCCCCTCCTTGTGTTGTGCTCGGGCTGGGGTCTACAGGCATCCTGCAGGGTGCAGCCTGGCTGTTCCCAGGCTCCTTTGTTCAGATTCCTGCTCGGCCCCCTGTCCCTTGTCAGGACAGCACACAGGACAGCCCCTCTCATCTTCAGAGGGACCTAGGGGGACCCAGAGTGGTGCATGCCGTCTCGCCACAGTGGTACTGCTGCAGCTGCGTCAGACCCAGGCTTGCTCTGCCACCGTGGCTGTGAAGCGTGGTGGGTGTGGGGGACACAGGGTGCAGCGTTGGTAGAGGGGTGGTTTGGGTAGATTGCAGCTCCTTCGTAGCTCCCCAAAGCCTCTGCCAGAGCAGCCATGTCCTGCCCTGTGTCTGCAGGGTGTGGTCGGCGGCGTCATGATTGTCACCCCCAACAACATCATGTTCGACCCTCACAAGTCCGACCCCCTGGTGATCGAGAACGGCTGTGAGGAGTACGGCCTCATCTGCCCCATGGAGGAGGTGGTGTCCATTGCGCTGTACAACGACATCTCCCACATGAAGATCAAAGACGCCCTGCCATCGTAAGAAACTTTTCTTTCCTACCCAGGAAGAGAGGTGCTGAGAGATGCTGTGGAGTGTAGCAGTGAGGATATTGTAGAAGCGAGGGCTGTGCAGAGCTCAGCTGGGAGACGGACAATGGAAGTGGGAAATTTAAAACATAGAAAACTAAGCAAAGCATGGTGGCGCCCACTGGTAATCCCAGCACTGAGAGGCGGAGGAAGGAGGGTCGCTGTGAGTTCAAGCCCAGCCTGGGCTACATAGTGAATTCAAGGCCAGCCTGAACTACATAGTGAGACCCTGTCTCAAAAAAACCCAATAAATAAATATAAGTCAAAGCAGTAAAAGTCAGTGATAATGGAAAATTTGAATATAAGAAGATGAAATCAAAAAAGTAAAAAACAGCAAATGCTTCTACTACTAAACATGGTATTTGTTCAGCTTATTTTCTGAGAAGTAGTACATGTTCTTAATGAATTCATGCAAGAAGATAGTTTTTCCGAAAGAAATTTACCCTGATTGTCTCCCCCCGCAAAAAAAGAGTATTTCCTTCTAGATTGTATTTTTCTTTACTGATCATTGTGAGGCAAGGTTTTGCAGTGTAGTCCAGATTGTCCTTTATCTTCTGTGTAGCCCAGATTGGCCTCAATTCAAAGTGATGTTCCCGCCCCAAGTGCTGAGTTTACGGCTGTATGCTGCCAGGCCCAGCCCTTTGGGTTGAATTATTAAGAAGGGTTGTGTTTACCTTTGGTTCAGTTACCTGCCAGGAAGTCTTGCTCTCCCCTGTCTGCTTTGAACCCTGCATCAGGAGTGATCTGCATGTACAGTGAGAGGATGCACACACACACACACACACACACACACACACGCTGCCACCAATCTGCCTCGCATGGCTTGAGGAGTTATGACTCTTCATTGTTTTCTTCTCTGAAATGTAGGTGAATATTACTTTAGGGCTGATTACGTTTGTCTTACAATGCTGAAATTTTATAAAGTAATTTTTAAGTAAAAGGTCTCCATAAAGAAAATCACGGAGCTGGGGAACCTCATCTGGAGGTGGCCGTCCTGTCTCAGCTGTTGCTCCATAAATGTCAGCAGCAGACACCTCCAGCAACCTCAGCGCACAGAGGGGAGTCCTCACAGGGCCCCTGACCCTCAGGACTCTGGGAAGAAGGGCGGAGACAAGGGAAGAATCCCAACAGCCCCTGGGGTGTCTGTGCACCATTTCCACTTCTGGGGGACTTCCGTGAACCTTGCCCTGCATCTTGGGACTTTCTGGAGCCAGCACCCCTGATTTTCTGCCAGGACTGGAGTACAGAGTTCTTTTTAACTTGATTGCCTATTCCATGGGGGGTTCAGTAGGCGGTCCGTGCAGTCCAGTGTCATGGTGAAGTTACCCCTGATCCTGTGGCTGGGAGCGGATGTAGGTGGCATTCCTCAGCTTACAGAACCACACAACTCATCCATCCAAACCCTCAGAAGATAGCTGAGTGCTTGATACATGTAAAGGTTCTGTGCAGGAATCCCACCCGAGTGATCAGAGGTGTGTCACTGAGGAAAAGCCAGTTGGCTTGGGGTTAAGGTTTTGCGCTTATTTTGTACAAGGCCTGGCCAGGAGTGGGCCTGGGTCCTGCCAGCATCTGACAGGAGCCGTGCAGTGGCGGTGTGGGCAGAGCAGTGTGGGCAGCGCTCGTGAGAGCCCCGAGAGGGCAGGACCACCTGCCTGCTCTCCAGATGGGGCAGGGGAGGAGGCAGGGGGAAGGGCGCGGTAAGCACGGGCCCTGTGACTCGGAGACCAGAAGACGAGAGTAGTGAAGAGCTGCGTTTGGAGGGTGGCCAGACAAGGACGGGCGTTTCTTCCCCGCTGGTGACTGCCTGCGGAGCAGGACTGTCAGACCGCCTCAGCCTACCTCACTGAATATCCTGCCTAAGCATACAGCAGAAGCTACATTTTTCAGAAAGTTTCGCAATGTGAGGTTGTGTTTAATGACCCAGCATGCAGGGATGGAGGTGTGGGAGACAGAGGAGAGTCACAAGTGGCCCCTGGCTGGGTGTGGGGGCGCCCGCCTGCGGTCCCAGCATGCATGCTGAAGCGGGAGGAGCACAGAGTGGTTAAGGCCAGTCTGGAATACATAGGAAGATATATGTGTATGTATGTTATTTTTAGAGGATCTTTCTGTTCCTTGTGGCAGCGCTGCTAGTAGTGGGGAGGGGAAATGTGGGGCCCTTGAGACGTTTCTGATCATAGTTCCAAAATGCATATTATTATTGATTATTTCATTTGAACTGAAGAGAGTATGTTTTATAGTAACTATTTTGTATAATTCAAATTGTGTAAAAAGGCATGTAGCATTAAGGAAAAATAATTGACTATACCCAGGACATTGTTTCAGCTGATAAATTAGTCCATTGCTATAAAGTAGAATTATATTGCTATAATGCAAATATATAGCTGAGAAATCAGATAAGCGTTATAGAGCTTTTTGGTAAAATTTGCTCATAAATAATTGAGTCCTAATCCATTGATGTTATTTTTGTGCTGTTCCTGCCTCCAGTGAAAGTCTGTGAAAGGTTTTTTGTCTGAAGAATCATTGTACCAAGAACCAATATGGGACCAAAGAGGAGAGTCAATACGAATGAACTTTATTATCTTCAGAATTTAGTCAATTTTAAAGATTAAGTATTCCAGGTGTGGTGGCACACACCTGTAGTCCCCACACTTGCGAGCCTGAAGCAATAGGATTGGTACAAGTTTGAGACCAGGCAGACCATTTAGTGAGTTCAAGGCCAGCCTGAAGTGCATATTCAGATCCTCAAAAAATCCAACAAGAAAATTGAAATTGCTTAGTTTATTACTGAGAGGGGTTTTTTTTTGTTTTGTTTTGTTTTTAGGGAAGGGTCTACAGGGTGTTCAGGGTCTCACCAAGAGATTGGACTCATAGTGATCCACCTGTTTACAGCCTCCCAAGAGCTGGGATTACAGGCACGCCCAGTCTCAACCACCATCTCAGTGCGCCCCAGGGGCGGGGCTGGCACAGCAGGCCCCTGCGCCTGTTTGAGGTGCTTCCGTCCGCTGAGCTATTTGGCCAGCCCTCTGAGAGTTTTTAATGACAGAATGAGTACAAATTTTAGCTACAAGGTGTATAAAAAGTTTTTTTTTTTTAACCTGTACTGTAACAACATGTAACTCAGTTGTGCTCCAAATTTTCTGATCAAGAAGATTATG
>NDGN011407962.1:0-13669 GCA_002564285.1 Tympanoctomys barrerae
TAGTCAGGGTGAGAATCTTTCCAATTAACTGCTAGATTCAAAAATCTGGAGATTCTCAGGATCCATCATTTTTATTGAAGACACAAATTTTTCTCACAATTGTGTGAACAGAATCATCTTCTTAAAAAGCGTATTTCCAATTTAACCACTAAGAATGTATGCAGTGTGTTAATTATTAAAACTGTCCTATGAATTTGAAAAAAAAGCGTATTTCCAATTCCTATGGAAGTTATGTTCTCTCTTCCAGAAATAATATTGCTTAATATATATTTTGTTTATGGCTACCACTTAGCAGACTTCAAATTTCACTGGGTCTTTCATTTAGGTCTTTAGGTCTGGTTCACAGCAGGAGCATCCATCCCTCCCACAGTTGTAACAAGGCATCTTATTCTCTGTGCTTTCTCCTTCGAGGGCCTGGCCCTGTCTGACTGACTATAATATTTCTATCTAACTCGGCTGCCTGCAATACTTTCATCTCCAGGCCATCATCCCTCAGATCATGCTGGCTAAGCTTGGACCACATGACCCATGTGAGGACACCCAGGGTGCTATGGTGTAGCCATTCCCTGCATATTGCTCTTCTCACCTACCAATAAGAGAGAAAACTTGCAGAAGTAAGGCATCTAAAATTTTGTAAGGCTGCTTAGTGGAATTTATAAAGTTTTAAGACTTCATTCTTTGGTTCATAATGGAATACAGGTATTCCAGGAACATTGTTTTTGGATGAGTTCAGATGCAAAAGTTTGTTTCCTGAGAGCTACATCTCTAGCAGAGTTGAGTGTCTTGCCATCTCTATAGTCAGTCAGGGAGCTAGGTTGAGAGCAGCAGCCATGGCATCTTGTAGCATTAACTGCCGCTTGCTATTCATGGCCTCCTCAGTGCAACATGCTAAGAAAAGACATAGCCGGACGATCCTGTATCAGCTTTTCTGTACATTAGCCTAAATGTGACACCATTTACTTGTGTCCACAACTTACTGGTAAGAGCTATCACATGACTCATCCTAACAGTACTGAAAGGAGCAGGAATAGATGGCATACTTAGTGGGCATCATTGTCTTTACCACAGGCATGTATTTCCTCAAAGTCAACCTCTCAGTCTGGCTTGGTATTTTTACAAGCCAGTATTGACCATGAAAAGTTCCATTTGTGAATGCTTTACATTTTATTAGGCACTTTCCCAGGAACTGCTTGTAAAAGAGGCAAATAATTGGAGGTTCAGAGCAAAGAACTTGCTCAAGGCCACGACAGGGAATGATGATGGCCCTGACTTCAAAAGCTACAAGTAGCCCTTGTAATGCAGCTTAGATAGAAGCCAAGGCACGCTTTAGCCTGTGTTGAGTTTAGTTTGCAGGCTTGAGACGGATCACCATGTACTTGTTCAGACTAAATGGAAATTAAGTGGTGGTTGGACCACAACCTTAAGTGTGAGAGACACTGCCCTGTTCTGAACTAGTCACAGCCACATTCTGACTTGAGGCCGATAGTTTAAGGAACTGGACTTATCATAGTAGAAAGAAGGGAAACAATGTCAGAATTGCAGATGACGAGGATTTAACTTTCCACATAAGTCTATATAGAAATTTCATTGATGCTCCTCAGAAGTATAAGAAAATGTAATGATTCAAACTGTCATGCATTCTTTCTTAGTCTAAAACTGATAGTAAATACTTTGAAGTATATCTTTAATCTTTACTTTGGTATAATAAAATTATATTTAGAGTTTTTCTCGACAAACATGGAAGAAAACAATCTGAATTTCTTATGATCTCTCTGTAAGAAAAGTAGCATTCATGTTTTGTTGGGAAATATTTAACAGTCAATATTTTGGGAGAAAGCTTTTTGAAACTGTCTCCCCCCAGTCTGTTCAATTTTGACAAAATCTCACGTGTCCCTGCCTGAAGGGGTTGCCGGTAAGCGAGTTACATTAACCTGGGAGCAGCAGTTTATGTTGGCACTGTTGGAGCCCCAGCAGAAAGCTGCCCTCTCGCCAGTGCATTCCTTACATGTGAATTTTGGAGTGATGGTTTAAAAGACAAACAGATGAATCCAACACTTCGTCTTTGTCTCTCCTCTCTCTGTCAGCACAGTATCTGTGTTTTGAAGGCAGAGAACAGTTGTATTGGCGCTTGAGGGTGGAATGTAAGGTATTCTCTGTCCTTGTCTTCTTCTCCTGCCCCCATCTGTCCTCTTTTGAAAAGGGGAACTATTGAGGGACTGGAATTTCAGAGTGAATAGTGGTGTGACACCAGGTTACTGCTGTGTCACACAGAACCATGACTGGTCTGTAAGAAGCAAGGACTGGGCAGGTGAGGGTAGAAAGGAGGGAAGTACAAAAGTTCTTTCTTCCTGCTATAACATCAACATGTGAGAGTGGGGAAACCTAAAGAAGTTGCTTTCCACAGTTGCAGAGAAAGATTGAGTTCCCAATATTTTCTACTTTTAACTCTTGGAAGAGAGGAAGAAGTTGTTCAATAGAAGGAGGTTTTAGAAAATTACTTACGTTTTTGATAATTATAAAATGTCATAGAAGAATTTATTACGAAAATTCCCCAAATGAAAATAGAATGAGTGTGTTGGCTTGTGCCTCATTTATTTTCAATAATGATCAATATTTTGCCATCTCATACAAATGGGCTGCTTGTCATCATCTTTTATTTTTTGGTTGGAGAATTTTAAAGCAAGTCTTAAGCATCTTGTAAAGTAACATCTTATTCCAAATCTTTATTACTTTCCATAATTAGAAAGTAGTAAATTGGGATTCAAACATTTACATTCTGGCCCCAGAATCCATACTATAGTAGGTGATCAAAATGTATGATAAATATTTAAAATGTACTACAGTGGAAGGCATTGTTGTTAATCCCCTCCAAAGACTCCCCCTCACTTCCAACACACCCTCATGGTTCTTGCCATTTTCTTTAGCCGTTGTGGAAATCCTCTTTCATGAATATCTCTATGAGTTTTGACCAAAATACAGTGAATGGTCCTGTTGAGTCCCATCCAAGAAAGAACCGCCTGAGAAATCCAGGCCTGGAACGCATTACCATGTATCATCATTCACTTTATTGCCTTGATCCGGCCCCATATGACTCCAGCTCTAAAATCAAAATGACCATGACAGATAAATGCTTGGAATGGATTCTGGACATCAAGGCAGTCACAGGACAACTAAGCACATAACCTCTGGAGCTACTTAAGAAAGTGACCGTGTCAGTGAGAAAAGTGTGTTTGAAGCAGTGGGGAGTGTTGTCAGCTAGACTAATGGTGATATGTCTTTCACTGTAAGAAACTTTGTTAATGTAAGTGTTCAACCTCATATATGAAAAGCCCTCATAGATTGAGTTGCTTTTAAAGGGATTATAATCAACAAGCAAAAACCAAACAAACAAAGACAAGCAAACAACTCTTTTTGAGCAATGTACATCCCTTTGAATCTAGGTGCTCCACACGTGTTTTTAAAAAGGTATGAGTATGCACAGGGTATTTAGGACTCAGAGCCAGAAGGCTTTCTTTTCTGCCAGTATTGTCACATTCATGAAATGCCATTTTATTATAGGGACTGCCTTTCTCCAGAGTATATTTATAGAAATTCATATCTGCATGTGCTTCTGCCAACAGTTCACAGGAATTTAAAGTAGTGGGGTCAAGCCCAGGTCATAGTTGAGTGAAAACTTGAGTCATGGGGTTCCTTCACTCTGTTCTGACAAAGTGTGAGAGATTGAGTGTTTAAATATACCATTTTGGAAATGACCAAAGATTTGATACTTACTATTCTTGATTATTTGAAATTATACTCTCTTTAGGGAGGGCAGAAGACACAATTTCAGTGACTGCCAATGTGACCATGGTACTGATTGATGCTTGAATTGATTTCAATCACACCCCCTGACCCTGCATTAGTCCTCTGTGATTTGTGGAGAGCAAAGTTAGGCAGCCTGGGAACAAGAGACTTTGAAGCGGGGAGAGGGAGTGAGCACCAGGTTCCATGTGGGAAGGACCCTACAATGGAAGGAACATTCTAGGGACTAGCTTGTGTCTCTCTGCAGTCCTTGGATGGAGACCTGATACTGTGGACTAGAAGGCAAGCAGGAAAGAAAGATGTTAAGATCCCAAGTCATCCTTGCAAAATACAATTCTGAGAAATGTCAGTCCTTATTTCCATTCTTCTTTGAAGGAATCTTGCAGAAAGCTTGTCAAACTTTAGTGCAGTTTCCAAGGCCCATGCTTGCTAAAAACTCAAATTCTCTTCTTCTCAACATGATACATTCATTTACTACCTGACTCACAGTCAGTGTGGCTGGAGTCTGAATCCTACCCAGCCATAGAAAGGTGTGCAGGAGCACGTACATCTCTTCCTAGGCCTATCTCATAAAAACTCCTATAATAGGTGTGTTCAGAGTAACCCAGGAATCTGTGTTGAAGAAAGCAGAGAGCTTGTCATTTTTAGTCTCTGAGATAATACATGGAAAAGTATCACAGTGCAAAAGCACCCAGATCATCAGATGACACTGTCAGCATTTTCATGAATAAGTCATAAGTGCTGCTGTGTTAAGCTACTAAGGTTTGGATAGGGATAGTTCTGCTACAGAAACTAATGTTATCTACTCTGTTACAAATCTTTCCCCCAATTTTATCTATACAATATATGATTTGTTCTATCAGTCAGTCTTTTTCTTAAAGATGATTTACTTTCTGTGAATTTTGACTTAAAAATAAACTACATCATCATCATAAATTGAGAACAGAATCACTGTAAATAGAAGGCAACTAAAAATAGACTAGGTGAAATCAAAATTGTGCATTCATTTTCAACAAGATGTTATTGTCACAAGAAAGTTCTCAATATGACCTGTCATATTTCTATGCTGAAAGTGGAGGAATAGGCACTGTTATAAAGATGTTGAAGGCATATTAGCACCAAACTGAGATTGATTCCTTGACAGAATCAAGAGCGTTGAAAAGATTTGAAAGTGTTCCTCAAGGGTAATGGAATGCTACTTTATGTTGTGTCTTAGCCATCTAAATTTATCTGTATCCGCAGTGATATACACCTTATTTATACTTTGGAAACAGACTTAACCCAGTGAAATCAGATATGAATACAAGCTTGAAAATGAGTTGAGTGTACAATACAAGGTACTTATTTTCTGCAGGAAGTAAACCTAGTATGCCTTGTAGGGGTGGGTAAAATAAGACTTCAGGGGGCACAGGGAGACTTGGCAACTTAGAGTTCACCACTGCAAGTTTGGTTGAGTGTGTGTGCATGTGTGTGTGAAAAAGAGAGGAGATGTTCATGGTTTTTATTCCTAGTATGATGTAATAAGTCCGAATATATTATATCTTACCATGGATAGCAATTACAGATTTAGTTAAGACAAAAGAGAAACATCTCAGCTACCTGAAGGTGCCCCGAATTTTTTTTTTAAATGCAGGCAGATTTTATAGAGCAGTGGGTGGCCAGAAGGAAATACAGTGAGGTGAGTTGTCTTTGTTTTTGCACCTTTCAGGTTATTGTTTTGTAGTGTATAGCTAAAGTCATAATATGACTGTCTTTTCTGAGTAACAACAGAGTTTGGGATATCTCTAGCCATTGGAAAGCTGGAGCGAAGTATCAGAGAGTTGGAGAGGGAGCCTCAGGTTAGGGGATTAAACTCAGCTTATTTTTCTGGCTGACTCCCAAAATATGTATACTCAGAAGCACAGTTACTGATTAAAGAACTGGGCTATTTGATCGGTTGTTTGCTGTAGACAAGATAGTGTTTGCCATTTAACAAAGTTAATTACTTATTAAAGTAAACATCAACACTTTAAAGGAATATAACAGAATCCAGCTTCTCCACATTATTTGTAGTTTTAATGTACAATCCAAAATTACGTGTCCGGGGAGATGGTTCAGTAGAATAAGTGCTTTCCTGGCAAGTGCAAGGGCCTGAGTTCAATCCCCAGTTCTGCAAAAAAAAAAAAAAAAAAAAAAAAGATCAAAATTACCTGGCCCACAAAGATCTTAGAAAATGTAGCTCATTCTCAAGAGAAATGAGTGAGCACCAAGATAACAAATGTTGACCTTATTAAATTTTAAGGCAACTAATATTGAGATAAAAATATTGTTGGGGAAAAGAATGAAAATACAGGGAATTTTGGCAAGAAAATAGAAAATATTAGAAGGAACAAGAGGAATTTTAGACCTAAAAAAGTTGGAAATATGCAAGCAGGTGCAGGGGCCAGGGGTTCGATCCCTGGGCCTGCCATGCTGGCCCCGACCCTGGGGCGTGCTGAGATTGCAGTTGAGACTGGATGTGATGGCACACACCTGTAATTCCAGCTCATGGGAGGCTATAAACAGGTGGATCACTCTGAGTCTGATCTAGTAGTGAGACAATGAGCACCCTGTAGACCCTTCCCTAAAAGATTAAAAAAATAAAAAAAGAGCAAACGTGGAAATAAAAGCCCTTAGCATGGTCTTACTAGCAGAATACAAGTAATAAAAAAGAACTCATTAAACCTAAGATAAGTCTGTAGAAAGTATCCCTGAGCAGAGAATGAGAGTGAGAGCAAGTGAATTACCAAGTAGAGTTATTTTAAAAAGTGAACAATCCTTCACAAAGACAAAACTATCCTTTTGTCTTCAAGAGCTATAAGACAAAATTCAGGTCTAGTATTCATTTAATATTTCTGCAAAGAAAGAGAGAGGAAATGGAACAGAGAAAAATGTTAAAGAGATAATGGCTACATTTTTTCTAACCTTCATATAAAACATAAATTTATAGATTCAAAAACCTTAGCACAACCCAAACAAGATAAATACAAAGAAAGCTATATCAAAGAAACCTAGAGTCAAATTGATTAAAAAAAAAAAAAAAGTCAAGAGAAGAATGACGTCATACAGGTAACTGATTGAAACGATCTTGGACTTTCCCTTTGAAACTGTGAAGACCAAAAGAAAGTAGATCAATACCTTTAATGTTCAGGAAGAAGAACTTGTCAAGGCAGAAATCTGAATATAGAGACATTTATATTATTCTTGAGAATAAAGACAAAAACATTTTTAGATAAAAGGAAATGTAAGAAACTTCACAACTAGCAGACCTATACTTTAAGCAATACCAAAAAAAAAGACCTTTAATTTGTAAGAGAATAATATGAGAGGAAGCCTGTATTTTGCAGGAAGAAATGTAGAGCATAAGAACTTAACAGATAGATCATGTTTTCAAACTATTGAAAATACATATCACATTTTATTTTATTTTATTTCATTTCATTTTATTTTATTTTATTTTATTTTATTTTATGGCACTGGGGATTGAACTCAGGACCTTGGGCTTGCCAGGCAGATACTTATGCCCTTGAGCTACCTCCCTAGCCCCATATCACATTTTATAGAAGAAAATGTAACACTGTCATGGGGGTTTTATCATTTAGGTAGATATAAAGCATAGGACATCCATAGCATAGAGTGCTGGGTGGTAAGGGTCGTGTTAAGTATGTTATAGAATTATAAGATTTGCAAGCTGTTCATGAAGCAGGACAAGTATTTGCCACTTCATTTGATGGCAAAGAGTTTAGCAATACTAAGGAAAAAACGGTACAGAGAAGCATATTAAAAAGACAATGGGTAAATCAGAATTCAGTTCTAAAAATAAAAGAATTGGAGAGTTTGTTGTATGCATATAAGTAAGAGACCAAACCAATTTTAGATTCTATGGATTTGTCATAGAATTGACCACATTTGATCTAACATCCTTTCTTGATTATTTCTCTGGCTATTTTCATTGAATTAGATCATTTTTTCAGAGCCCAGTGTACTTTGTTTCAATCTTTTCTGCTCTCTGTAAAGTGTGAACTCAGGCTTTTAGAGCTGGGATTTGGAAATTTCAAATAGAGAAAAATACTTAATATGTATCTTCTGCAGACAGTTTGTTTTTTAAAATAAAGCTCTGAAATTACAAGGACAAAATTAATGTAAAAAAAAAAAGAACTGTGCTGCTAGGGGCCAGGGAGATAGCTCAGTAGAATAAGCGCTTGCCTGGCAAGCGTAAAGGCCTGAGTTCAATCCCTGGTTCCACCAAAAAAAAAAAAAAAAAAAAATTTAATGTGAGATACCTAAAGATAGTCCATAATATTATCAGTAGTGTGTAAATGGGACCCAAAGTCCAGCATATTTATGTTTTTGACATATAACCAAACCTATTGATATGTAATAACCACGACTGCCTGTTATAACAGGCCTTCTCTCATGCCATATAAACTAATGCCAGTGAAAAAATATTGTTTCTGTATTTTCTAGCTGTTCGAGTACCTTTCCTTAGATCTAGTAACTTCTCGTAGAGTGTATAATTAATGATGGTAGTAAGATTCAAATCCAGACTGGCTTGAGTTTGAGTTCCTACCACATAGCACATTTCCTCTTTTCAGTCGTTTATCAAATTTAAATGCTAACACTTGCTTTGTCACCATCATTCATCCATACATATTTCTGAGCACTACAGAATAACAAGTTGCACCAAGATACATGATCCAGTGTTGACGTAAAGGGTGGTACATGTCTTTGCAAAAGCCCAATGTCCTGGAAGTTGTTTTTCCCATCCTCCTCTGCGTCTATCTTTAGGACATCAGCCCACAAAAACATGACAGCACTTGCCCACATGATTTATTATTTTCCACTGTATAGAAGAAGAAACTGGAGTCCAGATGAGTGGTATGGGGTGGGGGCGGGCCTATGTGTGAAGTAACATGTCTTGGTTCAAATCTAAGCTAAGGCCTTTCCTTATTCTTTAAATTGGAATCAGTGTTCTAGAAACTTGCTGGTAATGACATGTTTTTCAAAGTGTTCCAGAATTGAACTGGCTCCTGGCAAAGCCAGGCTGGTGAGAGGATAGGAATAGAATCTGTATCAGCCAGTCACATACTCTTCTGTTTCATGTCTGGAATGTCATGGCAAGATACCAGATCAATAGTGACATTTACAGGAGGCTGAAAATTTCTAGCTGGAAAGATGGAGAGTTTTAAAGACTTTACTAAGACCAAGCTCCACGTTTACTTAAAATCAGAACTTTTTAAAAGTGTGGAAGAATTTTACAGAATAGCATTCTCATATTCCCTTTTTACAGGTACTTTCATTGAATGCCTACTCTAGGGGCAGGAGCATAAAGCCAGTCGTGTCACAACCTTGTGTTCTAACCCCTAGATTGGGATATTACTTACAATAGCTTCCTACTCAAAACTCCTACTTACTGTACTTCCAGAGGTCAGTGATAGGTTCTTTTTATTTCTTTTTTTTCTATCATTTCTGAAAGGTGCTTAGGATGAAAATGTGTATATTATGTCTTGAATTATTAGCCTGTGTTGAAGCATGTTTCATATGGAGGCTATTAATGAACTTGAAGAGGAGAAAGAATGTAAAGAAAGAAGTTCACTGACTTGAATAATAGTTTTGTAAGTTGTTTTACTTTCAGTGTTCCAAATACTATAGTAGGGACTTCTTAGATATC
This sequence comes from Tympanoctomys barrerae, assembly GCA_002564285.1. NCBI lineage: Eukaryota > Metazoa > Chordata > Mammalia > Rodentia > Octodontidae > Tympanoctomys > Tympanoctomys barrerae. Next base: position 9,491 of record NDGN011407962.1, read on the forward strand.
TGTTATTGTTGCGGATGAAGGAAGAACAAGTAAAGGAGAAGGAGAAGACAAGCTTTCAGGAGAACAGCCAGCTTTGCCTTTCTCCTCTTTTCTCTTCTCCAGCCCAGTTAACACAAATATGCTATTCTGCTGGCTCACCATCAAATACACAATGTACTAATCTCACCAAAGGACAAGAAGGAAATATTGAATTAAATATTTCTTTTTCCCTTACAACCACAGAGAATGCTACACATATCCTAAAAGTGCTGAGATAGGCTAAAGCTCATTCCATGGCTGACTCCTCAGACTCATCCAGCAAATTATAGAATTCCCAACCAACTAACCTTTTGTTTAAACAAAAATCCATCTGGAATAATGTTTCTCAACCCCCAGATCATTAATGTCATGGGCTCACAGTCAGGCACTGTAACCAATTGTTCTTTGGTGGAGTGAGAGTTAAAAGTAGAGAAAACCAAAAACTGGGTCATGCTAATATAAAGCCAGGGTTGAGAACTTCCAGCCTGAGCCTTCTTATCAGAACAATGATGGAAAAAAGAATGGAGAAAAAAGGTTAATTTTGTCAATATTTAATGAAGGTATTGAAAGTGAAAATGGTTCTTCTTAACCATAATGATAATGTGCTTGTGTTTGCCATCTCACAGGCACTGTGTACACACAGATCCATTGAATTAAGTCACAGAACTATTTACAAAGTGAAGAATCTTGGTCCTGAGTGTCCAATAGCTGAGTCATTGCTGTAGAGCTACAAACATGTGTAGCTACTCCACTCCTAAAATGCTCATCACTCTTCATGCCATTATACCACCTCTCCATTTACTATCTCCTCCACTTTTTCTTTGAGTAAAGGCAATTAAAATCAGGTTAGGCCAACAACATATATTACTACTGCTAACAAATTCAGCAGCTGAAGTATTCCTCTTTTGGGAAATTTCAGAGGCTGATGACCTTTGTCCCTCATCCTGAATGCATACATCACAGTATCAACAGCTTATCAAGAAAATATATATATATATTTGTACAGGGTCTTACTATGCAGCTTGGACTCTTAGTGATCCTCCTGTTTTCAGCCTCCCTGGTGCTGGGATTACAAGTGTGTGCCACCATGCTGGGACTCAGTTGTTGAGCTATCTCACCAGCCCAAGAAAATATTTTTATCAACAACTTATCTGCTTAAATTTTATGATTGAGGATAGGTGATTCCTGTCCATGGAACACAATCCAAATCCATTAAATAATTTAGGGCATGTTTCATGCTACTATTTTGTTCGCCTGTATCTTTCATTCAAAAGAAACACTGACCTAATATCTTTAAAAGCAGGGCTATGATTAACTTAGTTCTCAAAGAAAAAAGGTTTTTAAAATAACTTTCTCTGCTCTTCATCTCTCTTACTGTAAGCATGTGGCAAAGTCTTGGCATTTGTTCAGAATAAATTTTCTGCTGCTTCTCTTATCTTTCAGTCTGGTTCTCCCACATCTCCCCCACTGTGGTAGGCAATCTACAGGAAATCAGACTATACTAATTTGGTGCGTGCTCCCAGAATTACTTGATATTGTACTGGCCCCTATTTGCTAGAGATCAGGAAGCACTTCTATTGTTTAGACGTTGTTAAAAAGTAAAAAGGCCCTTTAAGTAATGTGTAACTTTGAAGAAAACTACAAGGGCAGGGAGGTTCATTTGGGCTGGCTTTTTGGAAGGGGCTGCTCCTTTGAAGATGCTGTGTGTAAGAGGACACTTTTCTCCTATGCAGACGCCTGTCTGTTGCCTTACATAAAGATATTTTCAAAGTTAACTTGGTATGATTGTGCTGCTATAGAACTCAGAGAGGTTCTCAGTCTGAATAGCATTTCATAATGCTGGGAACTCTTGCTAAGACCCAAATGGCGGTGCCTCTTTCCCAGTCTCATATTCATAGGTGTGCATCGGGGCTGAGAATCTACATTAATGAACAAGTGTCCAGGTGAATCCGCTGTTTCTCATTAGGTAATGGGCACAAGGATGAGTGCAGCCCAACAAGTTTTGGCTTCAGAGATGAGGTACCCATTCCCCCATTGCACATAGATTTGTACTGCAGCTTCAGCATTTTAGTAACCCCAAGGATGTCCAACGGAAGGAACATGCAGAGGTTGTGGGAGACTGGAACAATGGCAGAAAAGGGGGTGCCTGGTGGAAGTTCTAGGAGAGTACTTCTTTAAGACTATCAATGTCTTGGCCATTGCTGGTTTAGGATGGCTTCTAGAGACTCAGAGGGGATTGGGAATTTCTTTTCTCCACCCACCCTCTTCAACCCAGGGACCACTGGCTTTCTTCCAGCCCGTGTGGAATTCCTCTTCCTCTTCTCTTCCAGGGAGCAGGAGCTGGGCATTTTCCTGGGTGGTGAGCTTTCAGTAGCTGCCAAGAAGCCTGACCTGACCTCCGCAGAGCTATTACTTCAGGAGTCAGCACACTGAACTTGATGAGGTCGTGGTGATGGTTATGGTTATTATTTTGAGGCTTTAGCACCAGAGTTGGAAATTCTACTAAGTGAATCTTTGGGGAGGTGTACTTTTTTTAGTTATGAATTGGCTTCCTCATATGTTCTCTCAGGTTGCCAAATCTCCTGTATAATCCTCTTCTCCCATCAGAAAAGAAATAGAAAAAAAGGATTGTTCTATTTTTGTGGAAAAGGAGGAAAGAATCCAGAAAATACATCAGAGGGCTGCATGTTTTCTTAGCTCCTTTTTCTGATAAGACTGACATTCCAGGACAGTTTGGTCAGTTGCTACTATATTATTTTAAAAAATTAGTACAAAATTTAGTTTCTGTGCCCCCACCTTTTAGGAAGCTGTGAAGAATATCAAGTTTATATCATGTAAGTAAAATAATATTTTTATAAAAGTCACATTTTTTTAACCTCAGGAGTTTTCCTAGAGAAGTGCCATGGAAAGCGGGCTCTGTGTCCTTGGAGTATACTGTCACTGCACAGGTGGCAGGTCTGGGCCCAGCCTTGGAAGAGCCAGCCCATGTCACTGTGCTGATCTAATTAGAAACAGCAACTCTCCAGGCCTGTTGTAAGTTTAGGGCTTTACACCCCCACCCTCGAGCTGCCACCCTCTTTCCCTTTCATATTTGGACTTTTACATTTAAAATTTTTGCTTTGAGTTTTCCCAAGGAGAGAAAATAGCTAACATTCTCTTATGACTACAATCATTTGTTCATGAGCTTTAGAGAATAACTCAATGTCCTTGTTTTCATGTTGCTAGTTTTCTTTTTCAGTTTCATTTGTTATTTTAAAAGGGCTTTGAGATACATTAAGAGAACCCACGGATAGTCCCTTTGGCAGAGATGTTGGTTACAGAAATTCTTTTGGCCAAGCACCAAGTCAGTGACCTATAAATACTCCGCACTGGCTGGGGTTTCTCCTCTTTGTGATTCACTGGGATGGAGATCTTGGCCCAGTGCCTTGAGGAAAATGTTACTTTCGTGATAACCAAAGATTTTAATCTGTGCTAAAATTGAAGACATCGATTGTAGACAAGAGGATCTCTTATGGCCTCAGAATTCATTCTCCAAGTTGTATCTCAAGGCTGTGCTGGAAGTTGGGGAGAGGATCCCAGTTCACATAGCCATTGTTTTAAAATTGTGCTGTACAATAGCAGTGAACACTGCCCTCATTGGCCCTCAGATATAGTGTGATTCAGAGCATTGTAGGAGCTGTCTATAAAGTGTGCGTGTGTGAGAGTGGAAAATCATGTCTCCTTGTACAGTGCAGTGCTAACCATTCAGATACCAGGAATATTAATATTTGAAATGGGTTGCTTGTTTGTTTCAAAGTATAGCTTAAGCAGTTCGTGTGCATTAGCTTATTTCATCCATCAGTGGGCCTGCTAGGGAGATTATAAGCTTGTGACCATTTTGCATAGCCTGCCTAGAAACTTCTGCAAATCTTATGTTTTAGTAAAAAAAAATTTTTTTGGACTGGCTCGGGATGCCTTCAGGGCAGGTCTGGTAAGGATTGAGGATCTGGGGATTGAACCACAGCATCCTAATTGCTTTGTTTAAGCAGTCACTTAAACTACTGAGCTAATGGGCAGGCTCCCCAAAATATTTTTTTGTTATTCAAAAACAAAAGAAGAAAAAAAACCCTGAAACTCCAAGACAATAAATAACCTGTTTATGATTTTATAGCTGGTAAGTAG
>NDGN011407987.1:0-17232 GCA_002564285.1 Tympanoctomys barrerae
GACCGGAGAACTACCTGGCTATGGCAAGGCCGGGCAGCCACGTTGGTTAAAACGTGACCGGTGGTGGTGCCTGGCTATTGAGCGCTAGGCCCAGGACCTGTGCCCGTGCGTGCAGAAACACAGGGTGCTCTTGGGATCCCCAGACCAGGCTGGGCCTCTTGGAAGGTTGGTTTGCAGGAGAAAGCTCTGTGGGGACATGGACACCAGACTGTTTTGAGGTGGTGCTAGAGGGACAGTGAGGCAAACTGACAGTGTTTGCAAAGGCCTGGAACACCCAGCTAGACCATGGCAGCCCCGGAGCCCTGCATGGCTGGTCCAGAAGCATCTTTCTTTGGGGCCAGATGTAGTCACACACAGAATGCCCGGGAGGGTGCCATCCCTGTTCAGTTGGAGTCAGAGTGCGCGCTGAAGTCACGCTCCTGCCCACAGAGTCTCTGGCCTGCAGCCTGCGCCCGCCCCACACAACACAGCGCTCCCCCCCCCTGTGCCCTTGAAGCCAGGGAGGTCTGCTGGGCACAGCCTCCCTGAGGGCTTGCCAGGTAGACAGCACAGTGCTGAGGATTCTGAGTGCACTGCGGTTTTGTAAAAGCCTGCTAAAATAAGACTGCTCGGGGACCCGCTCCCTCCCGGCTTTCCGTCACAAATGTTGACAGTAGAGAAATGTGGCCAGGTTTCTGTAAAATATGAAAAATGGGAAGTAGGCATGTGAGGAAATGTAGGCCTGGCTCTGCACCCCCGCGCCCGTGCTTCACTGGAGGCGTTCTGGGGACTGAGCCAGTCGGTGGGGCCCACAGGCCTCCCACCAAGGCCAGGCTGGTGTCCGGGGGTCACCTTCCCACTGCCTGGGCTTGGAGGGGGGCAACAGGCCTCTTCTGGAGGGCCGGTGGAGATGCCCAGTGCCTGGAACAGCGCACAGGCCAGGCCAGGCCCTGACCCAAAGGTGGACACACAGGCTCTTTTCCAGACCTGAGAGACCCAGGGGGACTTGAACCCCGTGGGTGCAAGGTCATCATGTGGTAGTAGTTACCAATGTCGCCAAGTAACAGGGCCGTGGGCATGGGGATCACTGGGGACCTTAGAGCCCAGAACTACCAGTCCCAGGGCCCCCCCAGGACTCATGGCCCCCTGAAGAGTCCGAGCACCACCCATCCAGTCTTCCCCTGACTAACCCCGGCCCAGCCTTGTAAAGTTTAAAGGTTTTAAATGCAAATATTTCTCTTTTATAGATGCCAGCTGTCTCCAGAGAGTGCGATTCCTCGCTGCTCAAGTTTATTGTCCAATTAGCTTCCCATATCTGGGTAGTGCAGCCTGGGGGGCTGCAGGGGGAGGGGGTGCGCTCCTAGGCTGGTGAGCTGGGACTGTCCCCTGATGCTGCAGGGGCTGTGTGGAGGCACCCAGGTTCCAGGANCGGGGCAGTTGGTGGCAGGGCACTCTGTTACTGAGCGACAAGAAAGCCGGCAGCCCCGCGCACACTGGCTCCGTTCTTTCCCCTCGAGTGCCCCCTCCCTGCCGCCTCCCAGCCGCGCGCCGCGGCGTCCCCATTCACCGGGGCTCGGCGGCGCTCACAAAGCGAGGCAATTAGAATTGAAAATCTATGCAAAACAGCTGTTAACTGATTGTAAAGGGGCGCAGCTGTGTGCGGGGCGCGTAGCGGAGCCAGGCGCTGAAAGGGCAGGAAGTGCTGCTGGGCCAGGGTTAAGAGGAAAACTCCTAACCTCGGCCAGGGCCCTGCCAGGCCTTAACCCTTCCTGCTGCCCCTCCTCCCGGCGACCTTGGCTGCCCTTGGCGGACGGGATGGGGGTGGATGCTCCTGGCACCCTGGGAGGGGCGGCAGCGACAGGATGGGGCTGCTTGCTTTCTCTTTGTCCTGTACTCTGGCAGAGCCGGGTGAAAACCCAACACAGCCTGCCTGGCGGCTGGGGACTGTCATTGCTCCCGGAAGAGTCGGTCTTCCCTCCCGGCACCCCCGCCAGGCGGGGGAAAGAGCCTGAAACCCCGCCAACCTCCGTGTCTCCAGGGCCCCAGCCCCGGGAGCTTGCTGAGCATGCTGAGTCCCAGGCCCTGCCTGGAGACCTGGCCCTGGTCTGGGCCCCAGCCTGGCAGCCGCATTTCAGATCTCCCCTGGTGCTCATGGCCCGCTCCAGGGCGACTGCTGCCTGAGAAGGCCAGACAAACTCCAGAGGCAGGGACAGGGAAAGCCTCCCGGCAGAGATAAGACTTAAAGCGGGCTTTGAAGGAGGGGCCATAGAAGATAGGGCAGACGGGAGGGCAGGGGAGGAGCAGAAGATGGCTGGGCAGACCCCCTGAGCCCTAGATTAGTGCCCTCTGGGGATTCAGGTCCTCCTGGGGCTGGCAGCCTTGGGGCAGGAGGCCAGCACCCAGGTATGGGCTTTCAGGGGCTCCAGGGCCATCCTGATGGCCTGCACACATGTACCTAGAGTCCCTGCTGGCAGACCCCCTGTGCATGCTGAGGTGAGCAGGCAGGTGGTGACCCAGAAGCCTGCCAGGCACGGCAGCCAAGGTCCACGTGTGGCTGTGTTTGCATTCCTGAGCCCTTTAGTAACCTCCCTGGCTGGCTCTGTAATGAAGGTCACCACCTGGCCCCCAGGGCCCTGCCCAACAGAAGCCAACAGGAGCGCAGGTGGTAAAGCCATCTCGACCCCCACCCTCTCCAGAGCCTGGTTCCCTGAGGTGCCCTTGCTTATGCAGGCATAATTTTAGGAGCCAGGTGAGGTGGAGGGACCGTGCCACGCATTCCGTGCTGTGCTGGGAGTGATGTGTGGGGCAGAGGAGACCCAAGCACACATCCGCCGACCTGCCTGTTGCCCAGGGCCCATCCTCCAGCAGCGCTGGCACCTGAGCCAGGACTTGGCTTTGAGAATATCCTGGGTGGTCCCTGGCTCAGTTGGAGCCCAGACAGTGGGGGAGTCTGCCCTCTCACCTCCCTAATACCTCCATGCCTCCAGTGTCCTGCCTGTCAGCACTGGCCCCTCTGCCTGTCCCCTGGGCTTTCAAGGGTGTGGAATTTTCAGTGGTTTCTGGGAAGGCTCTTGTGAAACAGCCTCAGGCACTGTGCATGTGTTGAGTGAATACATGACACCTGCCTTGGTTAGGGACATGCTTTTCTTCCAGGCAAGTCCTCTCGCAGTCCCTGAGCCCTGAGGAGTCTGGGTATGATCATGTTTCTGGGATGGGTGGTGTCAGGGGTCCCAGCTGGAGTCTTTAGGAAGTCCCCCCCCCCCAACACATACACACACAGAGCCCTCGGCGTCTTGGAGCAGAGCAGAGGTCTGCAGCCTGCCTCCTGCTCAGGAAAGTTGGGGTCTTCCACCCAGACTGGCTTGGGTCTAGGCAGTGGGCCGGAGATACGGCCTGGCACCTTGAGCTTTCACTCCAGCCTCAAGGCCAGACGGGTCCAGGCAAACGGGAGTGCGGGAAAGGCGGTCAGGAGGGGACGCTGTGTCCAGGAAGGGCAGCAGGAGGAGAGCGCCCTAGCCGTGGGAGCCCAGTCTCGTTAGCGGGGAGGGAGGACTAGTTCCCAGCCTTGAGCTTGGAGGCCGTGATCCCGGCTTACTAATTTCCGCGGCCGGGTGCACTGACAGTGCGTGTCATCCATCTCCTGGTGCCAGACCGCCTGCTGGCTGCCTGTATTTTCTTTCAGTCTTGGATATACGTAGCCAGTTGGCTGCTGCCCCCTGGCGGTCTCGTGCGCGCCTGGCTCCCTGGACCCGGCAGGGGACGAATAGCGTCCAGGTGTGAGCAGCAAGGGGCAGGGCTCAGGTTTCACCTGTGTGCACGTGACCTTGAGCACTCTGGGGCCTCGGCTTCCTCCCTGGGGAAACCGGGATGAGCCCACCGGTTTCGTAGCGCTGCGGGACCATAAGTTTATGTGGCAGAGATCAGCCAGTTCCAAAAACACTTCTCCAGGGTCATCCGCAAACCGTGACGGTTGGCTGGCCGGGCCCTGCACTAAAAGGCGGAAGAACTTGGCCTCGCCCTTCGCCGGAGGGCCTCCCCATGGGGAGGGATACACGTTAGACGGTGGGGGGCGCGGAGGCTGGGCCTGGGTGTCGTTACCTGGGGAACCTGGCGGGGTGGCAGCCAGGTGCGAGATACTTATTTGCATATCTCCCCCCCTCCCCCGCAGCCGGGAATCCAGGTGGGAAAGGGGCCCGGGCTGCCCCGGAGGTTTTTCTCTTTTTACGGCTCCCTGGCCAGTTGCTTTCTTTGCCGACCCCATCTGCCCCCCCCCCGAGGTCTCCACCGGAGGTTGAGGCGCCTTCCCCTGGCCCCGTGCGTCGCCGGCCAGTGCAGGACACATTTCCGGAGCCCATTCGCCCACGGGTGCGTAAGTTGGCGGGGGGAGGGATCGGGTCGGGAGCGCGGGGTGAGGGGGGGGGAACCTTGCCGGCGCGTTTCCCTTTTCGTTTGTGGTTTGCCGGGAGACTTTTGTAAGGCGGGGCCCGCGTGCGCCGCCCGGGAGGACACTGGCTGGGTGTGCGCCCCGCTGGCGCGGGACCGAGCACTCCCCGACCGCCCGCGTCACCGCGAACAGATGGACGAGGGTGGCACGAGCCCAGCGCGCGCTCCCGCCGCGGCCCGGCTGGCGCGGGGAGGGAAGGAGGCGGCGACGTGAGCCCGGCGCGCTCGTGTCCTGGGCCTGGTAGGAGAGTGGGCGAGCACGGCGACCGAAAGTTGAGACCCCTGGATTGACCCTAGGATGCCGTTCGCCTTGGAGCGCGGGAATGTGAACTTTGCGGGGGCGGGCGTCGACCCGGGGGCCCGCAGGGAGCAATCCTGGGCCACCGCACGCTGGACCTCCCCTTTGACCCTGCACTTCCTGGGGTCGTGCGGTGCTGGGGGTGAGCTCGGGGTCGGTGGCCTGCGCCCGCAGCGTCAGGGCAGTAGTCCTTCTCCGCGCCGCCCGTGGGTGCCCCGGAATACCAGGACGCTCCCTGAGTCATCCGGTCAAGGGCCTGGGTGAGGTGGGGGGGGCAGGAATGGGGAGGCGCTGCCGGGCCGTGGTGGGTCGGGCCAGTTTCTGGAGGCGGCAGCCTCGCCTCTGACCACAACCCAGCTACTTAATGACCCCCTGGCGTTGCGGCGCCTCCTTGGACTCTCCAGCTCCGGGCCGGGGTTCTTTAAAGCACCCGCCCCACCCCCATACCTCTGTGGCCTGCGTAAAAGTTAACTTAAAAGGGCTAGGGGTTTTCCAGAACTTTGGGTCTGAATTAGAGGATTCAGTGGCCTTAATATTCAGCCCCTCCGAGTTGGGGTACTATGAGGTACGTAATAGGAGAGATTAGCACACAATGCCCCCCCCAACATAAACCAGGGAAAAAAAGTTGACGTCCAGGGGTCCCCAGGACTCCAGCATTGAGTCTGCACGTTCAGGGGCGGCTAGGGCCGGGCACGCTTCTGGGCGCAGCAGGGCATGGAAGGGGCCTGTGCCCGTAACTGGCGCTCCGTGAGCTTCCGGGCTTCACTCTCGGAGCGGTCACCGTTGGCCGCCGAGCCTCCTGTACCCCTGGCATAGCAGCCAGGGCCCCCTTGTGGTCGTGGGGGCGCCCCCGACGGGTCTGTGTCCTCGGCTCACCTGGCCGGCGGACCGGGGCGCGTGGCCGCGCTGAATGCGCCCGACGGTGTGCGCGCGTGCGTGCCTGCGTGTGTGCGCGTGCGTGTGCTTGCGGCTGAAACCCGACACCTCCCGCAGGCGGAGGTCAGGGCGCCGGGAGCGAGCCGGGCCGGAGTGGGCGGTGTCGCGCTTGGGTGTGTCCTCGCGGCGGCAGCAGGTGTTTCTTGGCCCGGGCCCCGGAAGCTCCACCTCCCCAGCGGCCCGAGCTGCCGCCGCCGCGCAGCCCTGGGTGAGATAAGCAGTTTAGACAAACACTGGGCGACGGTGGCTCCAGCATGTGTCGGGCGAGACGCAGCCGCGGGGCCCCGGCATGAAAGGTGAGCGCGCCGTGGGGGTGCGGCGGAGGGTCCCCGGACGCCCCCGTCCGCCCCCCGCTCCTCCAAGTTCTTGGGTTAGGCGGGGGCGGCCGACAACGGCTCTGGCAACTTCCCCAGTGTGTGTGCGGCGATAAGAGCCAGGCGGGAGGCGGCCAGAGCCACCCTCCCTAGCGGGGACGCAGCCTGGCAGCCCTCCGCACAGGAAGGAAAACTTTGCGGCCGCAAAGAGGGGACGGCCGTGTGCCTCGTGGCAGGTGCGGGCGCGTGGTTTGGGGGGGTCCTCGGTGGGGCCACCCTGGGGCTTTCTTGGCCTTCCCCTCCCCCGCGGGAGGCGGGAACGCAGCCTCCCGGGTCTCTGTCCCCGGGCAGGGCGCGTGCCCCTCCCCCGGGAAGATGGCCGCGCTCGGCGGGTGAGGCCGGGCACATCCGCCGCCCCCCGCGCCCGCCTGGCCTTCCTGCTCCGTCTGGATGCGCCCTCCGTCCCCCGTCTGGCGGCCGGCGACCAGCCGCCCGAGTGGAGCCGATTCAATTATATTGCAGCACCAGAGACACCTCGGCCGCCCGCCCGCCCGCCTGCTTGCTTGCCTGCCTGCCTGCCTGCCCGCCCGCCTGCCTCTCCAGCAGGCTAATTAAATTCCCTCCGTGGAGGCGGAGCGGGCGTCGGGCTCATCTCCCCGCGCCGCCCACCCGGCTCCGCGCCTCCCCTCCGGGCGCAGGGGGGCCGCCAGGGCCGCGAGGGGCAGGCGAGGGCCGGGCCTGGGATCAGCTCCGGCTTGGCAGGAAGATCTGCGGACCGGGCGTCATGGGGTGGGAGCCCCTTGTGGACTTGGGGTCGTGGACCTGGCCAGGCGGCACCTGCGCGCTAGGGCAAGGCTGGGCCAGCTGGAGTGCAGTCTGTTTGTCTGGCAAACTGCCCTTTGTGTCCAAGTGCTTTCTAAACGCCCTGCGGGGCTCGGTTTGGAGTCTGAGGAGTAGGGTAGAGACCCCACGGGTTGGGAGAAAGTGCGCCTTTGTAAAGGTGGCAGGAGCCCAGGAACAGTCCCCAACCCAAGCCCATTCTCAGGGGCAGGGGTGATGGTGGTGCGTGTGGCCCCTGGCCCTGCCGCCAGCCTGGCCTCTGTCCCCAGTGGGGCCCCTTAGGTGAGAGCCTCCTGCCCTGCCCTCCGCCTCCTCCGGGTTACTTAAGCTTGGAGCTTCAGCGTTGCTCACCGGTGTTTACGGCCGCCCCCGCCCGCAGGGACGGCACAACCAGAGGCGCAGCTGTCTGACTCAGCCGCTCCACAGGTGAGAGAGCCCAGGGCGCAGGCCCCGGCTGGCAGCAGGATGACACAGGCTGCCAGGCTGAGGGAGTCACGTCTGCCCTATGTGTAGGAAAGCAAGGAGCGCCACGGGGGCAGGCCTAGGGCAGCAGCATCTTCGGGAGTGGGGGGGATGCCCCAGCTACCCAGTGCATGGTTGGCATTTGTCACTCGTTCTGGCACCAGGACCTGATGTTGAAGCCAGGAGGGCAATGGTGGACACACACTAGGTTGGGTTTTGACACTTGGCCTTTCTCTTCCTGGAGCTCAGGTGGTGCTGGAGCTAATCCAGGGGTCAGCCCGCCAACGGAGGGGCGGGGCAGGTGGGAGGCGTGGTGTGACTGTTGGTCCTGAGCAGGGAAGGCAACGTGCTGCCCTCCTTCTGCGGGTCTTGACCTGTTGGGGACAGCTTTCAGGACCGGGGCTGGTCAGTGAGGGGCTTTGTGGGTTCCCTGACTAGGATTTGAGAAGGGGTGAAAGCCCAGGTGGTGCAAATGGGGCTGGAGGCTCTGCCTTGCCTGGAGTTAGGCTTGCAGAGGTTGGGCTCCCAGCAGGAAGCCTCCAGTGGCTCTGGCCTGCGGCCCTCTCCCCTCAGCCAGGCCTCTGGCTGTGAGTGACTTCCCTATGCCTGGAGGAAGTTCAGGCTGCAGACCTAGAGCCCTGTGGTTTGGGGCAGAAGTCAGCCCCCCGCAGGCTGAGCCACTTAGCCAGAGGAAGGGGAGCCAGGTCTGTGCAGCAGCCAGCGCCGCTCTGGTGGCCAGGGGCCTGCCGCTCCCGGGAGTCCCAGCTGCACCCCCTGGACTTTTTGTATTTATCAGCGCAGGTGTTGCTTGTGCCCCTGCAGTGGAGGACAGGGCTCCAGGCCAGCACCCCTCATGGAGGCACAGGTGGGACCTGGCTGCCACCTTTCCCTTACCCCCAGGAACTCGCAAGGGCTTGCGGAGTCAGCTGGTAAGGCCGGTTTTTCCTGGCCCCATCCAAAGCCTTGGAATTCCCGGCCTGGGTTACTCGAAGTCCAGAGCCTGGTGGAGCTGGATGGGTGCCCTCATGGGGTAGTGTGTTAATTACCTGTCTTGCGGTGAGGCCTCCTTCCCTCCCCCCTTCTGGTGCTCAGCCTTGTTCATGCAGGGTGCGTTGGCTTTTAACCTGCAGGGACCCATGTTTCAGGTGACATTTCAGCCTGGCGGCTGTGCCGCAGACCAGCCGTCTTGCTTTAATTCTCCCCCCGTGGAGTCTCAGATCTCTTAAGACCTAGCCAAGCGTAGCAGGCAGGGACACGAGCTTCTGGCCACACTGCCCGGGCTGGCCTTTGTCGCTGGGCCCAGGCCACAGCCTGGGAGGTGACACTGCTGAGTGTTCCTGTCAATGAGAATTTATCGTGCACAGGCTGCTGGGAGGTGTACAGACAGATAAATGCAAGCGGCCCTTTGCTCGCCTGCCACAGCGCTCGCACAGGGGCCTTTCCATCTTGCTTCTGCAGCAAGTCCCCCGCCCACCGCCCCCGATGCCCTCCTGTGCCTGTCAAGCGCCCTGTCCTGCTGGTCTGCCCCCATAGCACAGAAATCTGCTCAGCTGCAGACTCCACCTGCCCCTCTACTTGGGGTGCCTGTTACCCCCAGGCCAGTGCCCAGGGACTGAGAGCCTGGAGGGAGGCCTCGAAGAACTTCATGGGGAGGGAGTGAAGCTTGAGGGTTATGTGGGCCTCCAGTGGGGCTGGGGATGGCCAGTCATGATCAGGTTTGGGTGTCACCTAGGGGCTTCAGCAACAATGTTAGGTGGCCTTAGCCCAGCAGAGGCCAGCTCTCTGCGGAAGGAGCAACATATTCCTTAACCCTTCATAGGGATCTTGAGGGGCTGTGTTGCCCCAGGAAGGTGGCCTGGAGCTGCCCATGGCAGGGACAGGGCTGTGGCAGGTGGGGTACGTGGAGCTCCCAAGCAGGGACAATACCAGTAGCTAGGGACAGGTGCCCACGTGGACATCCAGAGTGCTCAGCCCTCCCCTCTGACCAGACCGACTGGGTCTGGGAGGCCTCTGTGTCCTAACCGTAGGGCAGGAAGGGCTTTGTTAAAGCGGGTGCTTCCTGGGGGTTTGGGGACTCAGGCCCTATGTGGGCTGGCCCTGCAGGTTCCTAGGGCTCCTGGGCTTCTAAACACAAAGCCAGGCGCCTTGTCCACGTTCGATCCTCCTGGCACCCAGGATCCTGGGAAGCTGGTGTGGGGGAGGCACAACTTCCCCCTTGGGGCTATGGCTGGGAGTTGGGGTCTAGTGAGGGCAAGCGCTTGTGGGGGAGGCACAACAACCCCTTGGGGCTATGGCTGGGAGTTGGGGTCTAGTGAGGGCAAGCGCTTCAGCACAGGGCTGCCCGCCCCCATCCCACCCTTTCTGCGCAGCTCAAATGGCTCTGTGGCCGCGGGCCGCAATAAAAGGTATTGATCCTACACTCCTGGTCACCACCGTATTGATGCTGGACGGGTTAAGCCGCCCCAGAGGAGCATCTGCGCATCAGCTGAGGAGGATGGCTTGCAGAAGGGACTCCTTCGCAAACACTGCTGGTCCCCTCCTGATGGGTGGTGTGGTTCAGGGTGCCGGACACCCCCACCCCCACCCCGCACCCTCAGTGGCAGGTGCCTTCTCCAGGTGGCCTCAGGCGCTGTACAGGGCTGATCTGACTTTGCTATTGAGGGTTCAGGTGAGGGCTCCCTTGTGTCTTGGCATGCGTGGGAGTGTTGCTTCCGTTGTCAGGGCGTCATGCGGTGCCTTGGGTGCAGGGGTCACCCCACCTCTCATCCCGATGCCCTCTGGGTAGGGGCTGACCCTGGAAGGCAGGGACGGGTGGTCATGGAAGGTCGGGGCCTAGGTGTTGTCATTAGCGGGGCGGGAGTGGGTACTGAAGCCACGGGAGCCATGTCAGTGTCCTGTGCTTCGTGGGCCTAAGAAGCTAACTAAGGGTTGGTGGCTGGTGTAGAAGGAAGGCCCTGCTTACAGTGGAGTGCTTGAGCCAGGTGTGGGGGCACCCGTCTGTAATCCCAGCACTTTGGAGGCTGAGACAGGATTGCTGGGAGTTTGAGGCCAGCCTGGTGTACATAGAGGCCCTGTCTTAATGTCCCCTCTCAAAAAATGCCCACCTAGGGGCCCTTCACTCCATCTGGAAGTGATTAGCTTCTCCCAACCAAGTTCCCAGTGCTTTCATCGCTGAGTGAATTTTTATAATTTTGTTTTCTTTTGGAATGTGGCAGTTTTTCCACTTCAATACACAAGGTTCCTATAGGTGGCCAGGCTGGCCTAGGTACTGAGGGCCCCAGGGGGCATAGTCAGGTGGAAAAGGATGCTTTGCAGGGGACGGATGAGCAGAGTCCAGGTCCACCCGTGCCCTGCTTGGCATGGCCCCGAGCCCAACTCTTTGGTCCCTGAGCTTCTGGGGACTTTTCGTCATTGGGCTCTTGGTGATTTCTGGTGACTTCAACTGGGGAGCTGAGGAGTATGGTGTGCCCTGAGATTGCATCTAGTTTCCATCAGATTTTCTACACACGTTTTCTCAACTGGATCTTCCCTTCTGGATGTGTGTCTTTAGAGCCAGGAGTCTCATAAGTTGGGGCGCTGAGTAGCTGGTGTCCAGTTGGGACTACTGAAGTGTCCCTGAGCCGAGTTCTTGCAGGTGCGTGGAACCACAATGGCTCACTTCCATGCTTCCACTTGACGAGAGCGTGAGCCATGGGCACCTGGGAGAAACTACGTGTGGATTCAGGCCAGGTCCTCCCCTGGGCAGCGCTCCATGATGGGGTCCCTCTTGGTGCTGGGCAGCAGCCTGGGCCTATCCTACTGCAGGGAGGGGGCACAGCATGCTGTTGAGCTGGGCACTTTTTTCATGTTACTTTGTACCTACAGTTGTTTGGGGGTGTAGCCCCTGTTAAGTCAGGGACACCTGTACATCACACAGATGAACCCTGAAGCCAAGGTCTCCTACCAGCACTGGCAGAGTGGACAGTGGGTTAGACAGGGTTCAAGCTTTCTACACCCCAAGACCCAGGGGGTTGCTGTGCTCAGAAGAGAAGAGAAGATGGCAAGGTGTGAGCTACATATGTGAGTTCCCAAAGGTCGGGGCAGAACACCTCTGAAGCCCCAAATCCCCAGGGCCCCAAGATCAGAAACTCAGTGCTGACAGTTGCCGGGGGAGGGGGAGACTTGCACCAGCCCACGCTTCCACATGCAAAGTTGAGGAAGTCTTGTAACTTTCGGGCTGAGCGTCAGGCACACCTGAACAGGACGTCTGAGTTTAGACTGGAGCCCTGTTTGGTTTGTGTCTAGTTGTCCCCCCCCCCCCAAAGCCTCATGCAGTCATGGGGTGGGGACTTCTAGAATTTGAGTAAGATTTCTTTTTCTTTCTTTTTTTTTGGGGGGGGGTTCGCTCAGGCTGCCTTAAGGGTGGGTCTGGGGATTGAACCACAGTCCCCTGCGCCTGACTGGGTTTGCCAGAGCAAGCGCTTAAACAATTGAGCTAACCCGCAAGCCCCCAGGGCCTGTAGAGTTTGAGATTAACTCATGATCCACTGGGATTATGGGTCTTAGTACTCCTGGGATTATGGGTGTGAGTACTACACCCAGCCTGGGGCATGTAGCCTGAATACAGTTTAAGAGAGACAGACTTCCTCTCTGTAGCCCTTGTTGCCACTGCTCACCTCCATTTTGCTCTCTGCACTGCCACCATGAACCGCCGCCTCTGCCGTGTGCCCCTCAGCCTTGGAGCCAGCTGAGTGTGGACTGAAGCCTCCAGTAACTGTGAGCTAAATAAACTTTTCCTTCCTTCATTTTGGGTGTCAGGTATTTGTCCCAGCAGTGAGAGAAGAGTGGCTGAGACAAGCCCGGCCCCGAACTCTGCCTGGTTGTGCAGATATTCCAGCATCCAGACTCCCCAAGCCCACAGGTGCCCCAGGGGCTGCCCGCGCCCAGCTGCTTGGCCAGCTCTGGCTACTGGTGGTTGCTCCCCCGAGGCCCCGAGCCTCAGTGTGGGAGCTGGGAAGGAGCCCAGCTTGGTCCTGAGTGCTTGTCTCGCCCGTGGCTGTGGCAGATCCCCGGTGGGCTTTCTGGGTGGGGTTCCAGCAGCTTCATCGCCGGTCCTGAAGGAAGCCTGGCTGGGCCTCAGCTTCCTGCTCATTTGCCAGAGAATTCACAAGTTCCCACTTTAGGTTATGGGGGACCTCTCAAGAAGAGGATAGTGGTGCTTGGACCTGGCTGGGCAGCCATTCAGCAGGTGACAGGGGCAGTTGGGGTTGGAAGGAGGCAGCTGGTGGGCCCCGGCTGGGGCAGGCTGGGGCTAAGGAGCTCACAGCCCCTGGTTTCTGCTGGGGGAGAGGGCAGTTCCTTGATAGTTCCATTTTGGAGTCCCCCTTGACAGAGGAAGGTTTGGTTTTGCCATTGAAGCCCTTGATAACATCGGGGCCTGGAAGGAGGGGCTTCAGAGGTGGTAGATGAGCTGGACAGTTAGAGCTTGGAGTATTAGGGACTTTACCTTTGACCCCTGAATTTCCTTGGCCTACGTAGGCATCGTACAAGGGGGCCTGTGACCACGGAGCTTGCCCCTCAGTGGGGTCTCTGCGAAGCCCCATGTAGGGGCGTGGTATAAACTTGAGTTGGTTCTCCCGGAAGAGGTCTGGCTGCCGCACCGCGTGGAGCCATTGCACATGCCGACCTTTTCGTAAATGCAGGTAACTGTGCTGGGAGGCAGATCCCAGTTGAACTGCCTGGCCCTCTGGCGTGGCCAGGACTCTTCCTGGAGCCCTTGGGGGAATGAATGTGCGGGCAGCATCACCGCAGGTCACAGGCCAGAGATCCCATCTGCCTGTGTGGCCCGTGCGGGCGCTGTCCTTTGTCCTGGGGCCAGTTCTTCGGGGTCAGGCTGGAGTCCAGCAGCCCAGGACGAGAGGGAGGGGTGGGGACAAACTAAGGACGACTGGTGCTTGTGGGACAAATGGGCTTGTGGCTTCCAGTTTTTCAAGAGAAACTGAAATCTTAGACTAGGTCTGTTTAAATGCGTTGCCCGCAGGCTCCTATCCTGGCCCCATGGCACAGCTCCAGGCCAAGTGAGGGTAGATGACCGGGAGAAGAGACCAGAAGCCTGGCTGGGGCTGAGTCTCAACTTCTCCGCCCCTCCATACCCTTCAGGGGACCTGGCAAGGTCACTCGTGGGGCTCCCCAGCGGTATCTGCAGCCCTGGGTGTGGCACAGGTGCTGCCTGGCCCCGCGGGGTGCCCGCTTCCACGTGATATGTCGAGGCTCCTCTGTCCACGCTTGGTCTTGCTGTGCCCAGCTGCCCCTTGATGGCCCCATGCAGTGCACCCCTGGCTCCCACGCATCTGTTGTTCCTCTGAGTACTGTGGCCAGCCGGCCAAGTGCATTTTGGGTTTGGTTCTCTGGGGACAGAGCCCGTGGGGAGGGTCCAGGCTCAAGACTCAGCAGGGCCGTCTTTCGCTCCTTCGTTCCTTGGGAGCATCAGAAACCCTGGGCTTAATGGGAACTAGAGGACAAGTGATGGCTGCCAGGGCCATCCTCCACACAGCCCTGACCCTGCTGGCTCCTGGCCTGCACCATGGAAACTTGGAGGCCTCCGTGGCCAGCACGGCCGGCTTGGGTGTCCGTCCTTGGGACCTCGGGGCTGCTCCAGGCGCCTCCGCTGCAGGCCATTAGTGTTGCTGAAAGGCTCCTTTGTGATGCCCAGCCACTCAGGGGCTCCCTCTGGTGTCACCTTGCTCCCTGGTGGCTTCTGTCATCCTTGTCCCACTTGTAACCTGGGTGCCCAGGCACAGCAGGAGTGCTGGGGACCTTCCTTTTCCCTTCTGAGGCTTGTGGGGGTGCTGTCTAGGAAAGGGAGCCAGTGGGGTCTGCCCAACTCTCCTGGGCCTGAAAACACCCTTCCTACCTCAGTTTCCCCTTCTGGAAACCAGGGGAGACCTACAAGGTGATGGTCTGGGTGAAGGACGCAGCAAGGGCCAGGACCAGCAGGGCCCCTGGCCCTAGAGCCACACCCCCACCAGCAACAGGCGACAAGGCCAAGCTGTGTGGCGGGCTGCTCATCTCACTTGGCCTTTGCTCATCTC
Source organism: Tympanoctomys barrerae (assembly GCA_002564285.1). Classification (NCBI taxonomy): domain Eukaryota; kingdom Metazoa; phylum Chordata; class Mammalia; order Rodentia; family Octodontidae; genus Tympanoctomys; species Tympanoctomys barrerae. Next base: position 14,343 of record NDGN011407987.1, read on the forward strand.
TCTCCAGAGAGGAGCAGAGGGTGACCTGACTTACCGCCTCCACAGCCAGCCGCTGACTGGTCTGTCTGCTTCCGGCCTGCCCCTTGTTCCTGACTCCCAGCCCTGCACCAACCCAGACTAGAATAATGGTGTCCAGAGGGCAGGCCAGAAAGCTTAGCTCTAGGGCTAAAGCCTCCTGCTTGGTGGGCGCAGAGGCTGGGGTTCTATCCCCAGGGTGCCCTAACGGCCCCGCCCCCAGGGCATGCTGTGATAGGGATTGAAACTGGGCATGGTGGCGAGCACCTGTAATCCCAGAATTTAGGAGGCTGAAGGCAGGAGAATTGCTACAAGTCTGATCTACGTAGTGAAACCCTATAGACCCTATACTAAAATGCAAAAAAAAAAAAAATCGCATCCAGCGTCCTTGCCGTTCGCGGTGTGCCTTTGCCCAGGCTTGGGGCCTCCATCCAGAGCAGCTGTGGGCATGGCTGTCTCTTCAGCCCACTCTGCATCCCCCTGCGCCCCCAGCCATCCCTTCCCTGCTGTCGCGGCCACCACGGCTCCGTGGCCAGGTCTGGCTGGGTGCCAGGGTCTTCGTTATCCTGGCAGGTCTCTGGAAGCAGGGCCTTTTGCTGACACTACCCGGGTTCTGGCCTGGCAGGGACCTAGATGCAGCTGCCTGGCTACAGGGGAAGCCAGGGACACACGAAGCCCCTCCCTGTTCCCTGTGGAGCTGTGGCTGACATGGCCACCAGGCTGGACATGGGGTTCACAGTGGCCCCAGAGGCACCCAGGCACACGTGCTGTATTGTTAGGGGCCACCCGCCTGCCCTGAAAGCCCAGTCACGTTGTGCTTGGTTGACTCCTAGAATGCAGTCCCTTGGGGGTGCTGGGCCCTTGGTTCTGTCGGGGCCAAGGCCACCTGCCCCACTACCTTCCCGCACCTACAGTTGGTGCTGGTCATGACCTTGGTTGCTGACCTCCTTTGGAGCTAGTCAGGACGGACACGCCGGCAGCTTGGGGTCCCTGGGGGGCCTGCGGCCTGTGCTGCTCTCCCCCCTCCCCATCCCTCCCCTGGAGCTGGCCTTGCTTGGAGAGCTCATGCAGGCCGCAGGCAAACAGAATAATGAATTTATTATGAAGCTGCGTGGCTCTGGGGATCACGTGGCCCCCTTGCTGCTGCTGCCACCTGGTCCTTCAGGCAGGGTGACCCCAGTCTTGTCAGGCCTGCAGGAGCCCACTTCTTGGGGGGCTGGGATCAGGTGGGAGGGCGGGGGGGGGCAGGCTTCTATTTGTTCACAGACATTTCTACAGTCCTGAAGAGCAACCGGGAAGGCGGTTAGAGTGGCGCAGGCGGGCTGCCCTCTGGGCCCCCTTGAGGGGTGTAATTACGGGGGCTGCCAGGGGAGGGGCAGGTTGGTGCTTGATCCAGAATGGCAGCAGATTCATCCCAGCCATTAGCTGGTAATTACAGCGCAGGGCGGGGCGCAGCCTGAAGAGCAGGCCTGAAAGGAAGCAGTAATTATGAGATCTGCCGGGGGCTGGGGGCTCGGGGGCGCAGGCTGCCGATTAATAAGGCTGTGCACCCCCCACTCCCGCTCAGCGTCGCGACAGTGGGGAGACTTGCCAGGTCCCTTCTGCGTGACCAGGGACAAGGTGGCCTTGTGACAGTAATTCTTGCCTGGCTGAGACTGTGTCGTCCCGTCCCCCCCCCCCCTGGGCTCATAGTGTGGTGCTGGGAGTGACCGCGTTAGTGGGGCAGAGAAGAGCAGAAGTGTCCACCGGGGCCAGTCCGGAAACGGAGATGGTAGTCCCTGGTAGCCAGGCCAGGCTGCCGGGCACAGTGCCAGGTCGCAGTGTGGGCTCTGATGGGGATGTCTGTTTCTCCCTCTCTGCCCTCTGGTTCTGGGTGGGCTCAGGAAGCACAGGGCGACACTCCCAGCCCTGGTTTGGGGGTGCCCATGTGGAGGCCTTGTGCTGCCTATATAGATGGTGCCTCCGTGGGGTGGGCGTGGGGGTGTCAGTGCAGTTGCCCAGCTGCTGCTCTGGACTATACCTTACCTGGCCCTCACCCCTTGTTGGCGTTGGCCTTTGAGAGCTGCCCTTGTCCCCAGCTGCTAGCATGTGTCCACTTGAGCAGATCACACAGAAGGATCCTGGGAGACCAGATGGTGGGGGCGGGGCACTGATTCGCAGATAACCTGCCTGGGTGGGCAGCACCGTGCTCACCCTTGGGGGTGTGGGACTCGTCCTGGGCTTCGAGGTTGGCCATCTGTCCTCGTGGGAGCTGTCCATGCGCTGTAGTCCCAGCCGCCCAGCAGGGCAGGAGAAATGCTGATTTTAGCTTCCTCTTAGAGAAGCTGCACTCAATTCTGTTTCCAGTGGCCTGACACCGGAGGGGCAGCTTCCTGGGTGGAGAGTGCTGGCAGCACCAGGGACAGGGAGGCTTGCTGGGCTGTCTCGCTGCCTGCAGGAGTGTGGCAGTGAGCTTGAAATGTCCATGGCCAGGGAGGGCACAGAGGGTGATGCTGCCTCGGGACCCTGGCGTTGGAAGCTGCTGGGGCCTCCACTGTTGCATGCAGCCCTGTCCTGGGGCCACGTGTCCCTAGCTCCACCCACGGGGCCCCGTTTAGTGCCATGACCTGGTGCCCTAGTAGCCAGTTGCAGCCTGCCTCAGGCTCCCAGAGTGGTGGGAGAGCACTGGGCGGGGACTGCATGGCTCCTCCAGGCCTAGAGGGGCAAGGGTCCATGGCACCAAGTCCCTGTCTCCTGTGCACGCACCAGGGCTTGGCCACCCCTAAGGACTTTTTTTTTGTTTTTTTTTTTTTTTTCTTTTTCTTTTTTCCAAAGCTGGGGATTGAACTCAGGCCCTTGCACTTGCCAGGCAAGTGCTTATTTTACTGAGCTATCT